>VWZF01001682.1:606254-674573 GCA_013396755.1 Sclerurus mexicanus | reverse complement strand
TAGGGGGGGAGGAAATCATCCTGAGAATCCTCCATCTGAAGAAATCTCTGTCCAAAGTAACTTAAATAGAGTTCAGCTACTGCTATATAGATTTTGCCATCAAAGATGCAGAGAAAGCTGACTTTCACCCTAATATTTTGGGAACACTTAAAGAAAAACAGGTGGGTTGTTTTTTTTTTTGAGTCTTCTTCATTTTTATTTGCTTTAACCTGAGACAGTTTGCATCTCTCTGGTTTAGTTAATTTAGTTAATTAGTAGGGCTTCTTTTGAAAAAGGGATTTGCTTTTGTGAAGAACATTTGCAGTGATCTTGTTGCTGAACTGTCTCTCAGGTGTCAGGAAACAAAAGATTTAGAGCTCTTTTCTAGAACCTTGTCAACACTCTTCTGGCTTGCAGCAAGAAGCAAATAAAGTCCGTGAAGTTTTCCTGTAATTGGTGTAATATGTTCCCTGTGGATAACATAGCCAAACAGGTGGGCAGCATCCTATTACATCAGATGTATCATCCAAACTGTCTCCAAACAAAGGGTATGATGAATTATGTCTGCCAAGGCACCCTGGGATTAGTGTTAGAACTGGTCTTATTTAACATCTTCATTAATGATCTGGAAGAAGGAATAAACAAACTGTTAATTAAATTGGCAGATATTACAGGGAAATAATTCTGAGATCCCAGCTAGACTAGAAACAAAAGCAGACTAAAAACAAAGACAGGTATTAAGAAAATAGGAGTGATGTATGTAAACAGTTTCTCTTTGTCTGTAGCCACATCTGGGTTATTTTACTGATTATGATTGCAAATATGTTTATATCATCCACAGATTTAAACACTGTTTATTTTACAAGTAAACACTCAGTAGCTTGAGAGACATCGGATACAGTGTTTCCTTGTAGCATGGATATGGGGATAAGGTAGGAGAAACAGTAAGTTTTGGTTCTTACTCCATGAAAAGAGTGCACTACGGTATATCTTCAGACAAGGTCTATCCTGCACATATACCTGTCAACATCAGTATACATTTTATCAATAGTTTTTGACCATTTCTGAAATACTGAACAGAGCTGACTAGCATTTGATAGACACCTCTACAAATACCCCAACTTGATACCTGTAACTACTTTTTTTAGATTTTTCAGATGGTTTGATTTACTTTATATTTTCACAAGTAGTATCAGCAGCTCTAAAAATCAGGCATATACAAACAACACAGAATAAAAATCTGCTTGATTTTTCAGAAGTTGTGAATGTACTTCATGTGTAATGTTCTCTATATGGACTGTGTACAAGTAAGGTGTGTTCCCTACTCCTGTCAGCGAGACAGAGCTGTCTAGACCACAGTAATGTGGGATGCATGCATTTCCCTTGAAAAAGTCAGTTGTTTCTGTAAATCACAGATAAATCCCCACAGCATGTGTGAAGTTGGAAATAAGCAGCATTTCTGTAGGACACAATATTGCAGTTCTTGTGGTGCTTGGAACTCTCTTTTAGTTCTACGTGCAAGCACAGCAAGCAGGCTCCTGATCCAGCAGCGCTCTCAGGAGGAAGCTGGCAATATAGCAGACTCTGAATAAGTCAAAAACTAGAAAAGTATTACTGCAAGTGCATCTGTCAACCCGGGGGATGCAGGAGAAAATGAGGTGGTGACAGGTTCGGCAGAAAGAGAAATAGCATAATATGAAGTGAGTTAATGATGCCAGCAATTTTTAGCAGTTGAGAAGGTAAGGGCCGCATAGGCAAGGTAGCACTCTATGATTTATGTGCAAGAGGTAGGCAAGGTGATATTTTTTGAACTGTCTGTTTTAAGCTGCTTGGCTATAGGCTAAGTTCAGATGTTCAATTTTACTGTTGCCCAGGATAAAATTATGAAAACAATTTTGCTGGAATTACCCAGTTACTCAGTGATTTGCTCTCTCTTGTGTTCCAGTCTAAATAAGATTACTTGCTATTAAGAAATATTTATTGATAATCAAAGGGGTTTTTTTTTCCTTATGCCAGGTGCTTAAAAATTTGATTTCAATTGAATTATTACTCCTGACTTACCCATGGAATGTAAAAAAACCCTTTAATTGAATTAAAAATAGTTACTTTAAAGATTTTGGTTCTTTTTAAGAAGTCATTTGTCCTAAGATGCCTGTTAATTTCATCTCACTCATAAGAAACCATAACATGTGCTGTATCACAAAAATAAATCATTCCATTCTAGGTACCTGAGTTATTATTCATACTAAAAGCAAAAATAATAAAGGAAATGAAAAGCAGTAGAAAAATTAGTTTGAGCTGTGTTATTTTCTTTATAAAAATCAGAGAAAATTGCTATAAACTTTGAAAAAATCAGCTACAACGTAATTCTAAAAATATTCTAATAACATGAAAATCAAAGGATTTCTTACATATCCTTGACAAGTATTTCTTTTCAGTATCTGTTTGCTACATTTTGTTTCAAGGTATTTTGTTTGTAAAAGTGAGTGTACTTCACTGGGTTATATGTGCAATGTATATCTTGTGAGCTGAGAAAGTATTTTAGAAATGAAGCATATGTTATAGATATAAAAATATTATTAGTGTGACCCAGATTTGAAGAATTCTATAAATTAAAGAAGATGAAACAAAAAGATATGGGTATTTTGTTAAAACAGTGTTCTTTTGACCTTCCATTTTTCCAGGCTTGTCTAGTATCTCAAAATTACTTTCCTGCTAGTCACAGTCAGGGTATAAGCTGGTAAAGCTTTCCGTTAAATGATGACTTCTTACTCTAGAATGAGTTTCTTATCTCCACTTGATAGGTGCCTAAACAATATTTAATGATGGAACTTCAAGCTAAGGAAAGAGGTAATCCAGATGGAATATTGTTCAGTGCATTGTATGTTAGGGACATTTAAAAATAATAAATAACAGCTGTCAAAGGAAGCCTGTTGAACTAAGTTTGCAGTAAATAATAATAAGTGATCTCAGAGGACAGGAGTTGAAATCTTCAAAAGTAAGCATGTGGTCAGGTCAGCTTGTAGTACAGTAGTAGCTAGTCACTGTGAGGATAGTAGGTTTTAAAATAGCAAGGAAAATGGGTTGTGCATTCATCAGCGTATAACTGATGTGCTTACAGGATTCTAATTATGTCATGAACACAAGAAAGCTGTAATACAACTTCACCATAAGGGACTCAAGGCCATAATATATTTTACCAGCTGCTGTTCAAATGAAAACCAATTGCAAGAATTTGTTTTTTATGGGACTACTGAAGAGGTGTTGATCATTGAATCAAGTCATGAATTCTCAAGATCATGGTAATCAGAGGGGGATAAGTATCTGTTTGATAAGGGAAACATCTGTTAGAGAATTTCTCTTGAGTCTCATCAGTAGCTGGCAAGTCTCATTGCTTTAGCAATGTTTTCATTATTGCTGTGTCTGTAAAACGGCATAATATGTTTTGTGCTATTGGTCTTTTCTGTCTTCTCAGTGCAAGGTAGAAGCAGATATTTTAGTTCCAGCTTCTTGTTAAAAGTTAACAGCATATAACATAATTTAGTGCTTTTCATCCTCTTAGGCCTATATTGAAAATTTCCATTTCTCTGCTAGTAGAAATCACTGAGTATGAAAATAACCTGCATCTAATCTATGAACTACACTTCTAGTTCTGTTTAGACCTACTTACTTTTAAAATTAAGCAGTAACTATGTCCTTTACCATTAGTCTCAAAGTAGATGTACCATTACATGTACCACCTTTTCTTCATTCTGTACACAGAAAAGGGAGTTTTTTGATGAGCAGATGTTGAGAAACGCATGATGATACCTCTACTAATCTTAGAAGAGCAACCTACAGAAGTAAAATAGTCTAGCCTGTCACAGGAATTGGTATCCCAAACCAAATAGTGCATTTATCTATTATTTTCAAGGACGTGAAACAGGTCAGCATCAAATACTCTAGCAGAGTTGAAAAAAACCTGCACCTCCATTTAAAAAAAAGTTTCAGAAGAGAGTTTTTTCAGTTAGACTGAGGCTGAACCTACCTTTTCACATTGCCTGATATCTCTTTACAAGTGTCAGTGCTAGAATATTCAGACTGAAGAACTTTAACACATTGATAATTTCTTATTTGTTTGTGGTGATTTTGACATCACTCTATACCTTTAGGACATTTTAAGATGAAATACAGTTTTCTACTCAAGCCCCACAGAGCAAGGAGATGCTTTGCAGTACAGCCTGCAAAACATACCCTCTTGACTGGCGGTGCTTGGGCTGTGCCAATCTTCTGAATAAGGGCAGGGCACATCTACATACACAATCTTCTTTAAAAGGGACGGTGCATTTCCATCAGACTAAAGTAAAAGATTTATGTGCATATGCTAGTGGACAAAATATTTAGCTGTTCTACTTCTGTTCTGTTCAATTTGAGCAATGTTTGAAGAAAATACTTTTTTTTTTTTTTTGGTGTTTATAACAGTTGTGTATTACAGAGCAAGCACCACAACATTAATTTTGTCGAAGACACCACTTTCCATTCACTATTTACAAATCATCACCAGACTAATATACATAGCAGAACTGACTGGGAAAAAAACAAGATGTACACATTTTTCTTAGAAAAAGAATGGGGTTGAGAAGACAGGGACATCTTGACTAACAGATATATGATAAAAGTTCAGAACCTCAGAATTTGAGTTGTGAGTTGTGGTGCAGTCTATTTTGTGTAACAGTTGTAATAACAGGGATGTTGGAATAAAGAGATATAGTATTAGTTTTCTTTTATTTCCTTGTTTTTTTTTTTCTTTATCAAAACATATCTATCTAGCAATACTATAATTGCTTTACATCTATGAAAAGGTATTTTAATATTCTGTCTAGTAACAACATTCATTAAATATATGCTTTTTCTGTCTGCTGCTATTACATTTTTGTTCTTTTATGATGGGGAGTTCAACACATTGATTATGTGCTTTATAACAATATTTTCTTTTAACTTCAAGCCTGTTTTCTTTAATGGATTCTTAGTCTTTTGTTAGAGGATAAATATATGTTCACATTCACATCTTCAGATTCAACTTAGATTCACTGATTTTCAGAAACTATGAACAGTAGAATTTAATCTTGAACTGAAAGATTTCATACAAATTAATTTAAAATACGTATTACATGCTTGTGTATGCATTCTTGCCTTCCCTGCAGCTTATTCTACTTTAGGAACACAACTAGGCCTCCAGCTTACCTGGCTGTATCTAGCTCTGATCGTTCATTTTGTCCCTGCTCTCTACTGGTCATCATCCTCCATTTCTCAGTATTTTTTTTGGTTGGTTTTTGGTTTTGTTTGGTTTTGGTTAGTTTGGGGTTTTGTTTTTGTTTATGCATCAGACTTAAGCAAACAAATACTTATTATATGGAGTACCATCATCCTTATTTGTATGCTGTGTTATCTCTAATAATCCATTTCCTTATAGTTACTTTAATCTGATTTTTGCTTCTCTCAAAACCAACCCTATATTAAACATACTCAGCATCTTAATACAAGAAGGTTCACTATAGTTACATGGTGCTTGTTTTCTTTTGTTAATAACTGTACTAAAATCAGTATTCCTGAGCTAGTGAATAATATCTTCACATCTAACATATAAGGTTTTGTTGCTCCTCCAAGTAAATTACAATTGCAAGATCAGTGATGAATGCAACAGACCTGGTGAATGCAAGTAGTTGTGTGTGTGTGGTTATGCCTGAATTCTTACAGGTGGGAAGCTTGCTTAGCTAAGCACTCGCACTTTTTCTGCCAGATGTACAAGTGGAAAAGGATTGATGTTAACATGGGAACTCTAACTGTACCATTAAAGACATATCAACTGCTGTGAAATATCTGAAGAATTTGTTCCAAATCTGAGTTAAAAAAACTCTGGTAGACAAGGGGAGTGATGAGGCTGTAGAAATTATCAATGCTATAAAAAATGATAAAAATTTCATTAAAAGGAAAAAAAAGAGGCAGACGGATGGTGGCAGGTGTCATCTTTGAATCCAGGGTACTTTTATAGTCATCTGACTCATAAATTTCTCTGGTTTATTACTATCAAAGAGAGGATGAAACAGCTTAACTTCAAGGCAATACCTAAGTCCTTTACATCTAACTCCAAGCACCTGGCTCACTTCAGAAAGAAAAGCTACTCATCTGTCAGTCTCCAGCTTGAAACTGGCAGTTCCCAGGCACTGTTTGCCAAGTACAATTACATCAGTTGGCACAAGACATTAGACTCCCTGTTAAACCATCACAGAACTAAGTTCCCAAGTTTTGAGAGTTAGCACTTTGAATTCTTTTAAATGCTGAGGTTAATATTGAAGAAAGATTGATAGCAAAGGATATAATAATGAGGTAGTTGCAATGTCACAGTCTTCTAGCATCTATCAAAATCCATAACAGAACTTCCTTAAAATTATTATTACTTGTTCAGTCTGAATTTAAATGATGTAATACATTCATTGTAGGAATACAAGTCAATTCATCAGTGGATTCCCTGGTCATGTAGAGGTGCATTGAGACAGATAATGCTGGAAGAAAGCAAGAAAGCTTTACTGTGTCATTTTACTGTGCATTAGAGCAAACCAGAAGTATGAATAGGGACAGTTACCACATCTTGATATCTCAGGTGAGGTGCAATAGTAAACAGCTGAGAAGTAGCTATCTCCAGCTGAGCTCTAATAGAATATTCACAGATTATTAGCTTCTCTGAAACCATTCTGAGAAAGAAGAATTCTTTATAGTGTTTGCCAGTACCTAACCTGTTTAAAAAAATTCTTCAATTTGTTGTCTGCAGAGTACTTAGTACAATATAGCTGGACTCTTAAAATTAGCTCAGAAAATGAAAAAAGGGTCAAATACATTGTTTGCAATAAATAGATCCCAAACATACCTCCTTTGATTTTATTAGGCATACAGAAGGGATGAACTTGGCTCACTCTTCCTGTGGTTAATACTAACCTCCAGTTGCTGATGCCATTATTAAGTTAATTGTTTGGATCATCAATCTGTGTCAACAAAGCTTTCAGAGTGCTTGATGAGATATCAAGCATCAAGCTGCGATGCATTAAAAAATGATGAATTTACATCCAGGTAAAACAATGCCCTTCAGCTATAATAATGAATCACTACTTTGTTTACAAATGGGTATTCATCATGAGACATGGCATGCACAGACAGTTTTGAAGGGGAAAGGCATTAGCACAGTAAATGATCTTTGCAAATAAAGCTGAATACATAGCAAAGTGAAAAAGGAGGGCATGTCAAATTATCTTTTCAGAAAAGAATTATGAATGCAAATTCACACTGGTGTTGCCTGACCCACATTTAAATATTAACAAAAGTTGCAATTCACTATTAAGATGTCCTTTTCCAGTAGAGAGAAATCAACACAAAGACTTCTTCCAAAAGTTTGGTTATTGATCACAGTTTCTCAGTATACACTTTTAGATCCTAGAGTAAATTCTTAACCTTTTATTCAAAATTAAATGCCACTTTCTCTAACAGGCAGCAGGTGCCAGTGGTCTACCTCCCACCATTCTGGCAGCCAAGGAAGATTCAGCTATGTTGGCCGTTCCTTCCCATGCTGCCTCTGCCATTGGTGGGGAAGATTGATATCATTTCGTTAGGCCTGTCAGCCCAAATAACTGTGTGACCACATCACAGGTAAATTTAGTGTAATTAGTCTCACAAAGGCAGGAAAGATACTACTGCACAGGCTCAAGCAGCCAGAAAACATGCAAAGAATTGCCAGAAGCCTGATACTGTGATTGCTAGCAAATTACTAATACTGCACAGATTATAGTTATAAGAAGTGTGCTTGCCTGTCTTGTACACATACCCAGATCATGGGCAAATTACATATATATTTGAAATGTAATTTATTGTATTACAACTCCGGAGTCATTAGTAATGTCTAGACAGGTACCTTTCATTCCATAATATCTGAATTCTTATGGCACATTTCTTGTTATCCAGAAAACCCACTACACTGGAATTTTACAGTGAGTGATTCAGATGAGCAGTTATTGAACCAATATCCAGTGCTGGGGACATGTCAATACAAAGAGTTCCACAAAGGTAAACTGGAGACACATTAATACCCCAGCAATAAACTTCTGCTGTGAAGATCTGAATGTTTGTTAATTCTAGAAGCACCAAACCTCTTATAGTCTGTTCTCTGGGAGAAGAATATGCTATACAAAATGCAAGTATGGCAGAAGTGTCTAATAAAATTATCCAGGCTGTTTACCAGTATTCTTAGGAATAAATTTTCAGACTCCTGAAGCAACCTTCTTAGGGTAGCCTGTGTCTGGAAGAGTAGTCATGTCTGATCTCTTCAGCAATTAGGTTGCAATTGTCTCAAAAGCACAGTTTGACAAGAAAATAGTCCTCTGGTCAAGATGACACATTCTGATGGAAGTTTTGACAGACAGGCATTAAATATTTCTGCTAGACAGCCAGTGATACTGAACGTAAGGAAAATTTGTTCTTTCCTCAGGGTACGAGGAAGGAATTAGTGAAGTCAGGGTGCTACCAGCATCCATTGTTCTCCTTTCTCTGTTCAAAATACTTGTCAGCCTAGCCACTGAGGAGAAGGGGAGGAAACATCAAAATGAACAGTAAGATTCCATGCTGTTAACATTTTAGTTACCTTTAACATTAATCATGGTGATCCCAGGACTTATTAAATTTAAAATAGAACTGACACAAACTTCAGGATAGACAGTAATTTTACAACTTGAATTTGAAATATGCTGGCAAATGTTTTGTTTGTGAAAGGAAAATACGGGTAAGGGATGACTTTGTCTTATTATAGAAAGTGCAATGAAATTTGGAATCATTCTATAGAGCTTCAAGGCAGTAAGTAATATCTACACTGACTGTATGTTAACAGTGCTCACTACCATCATGCATTATTGATTCTTTTTCACAAAGGCATTTTTTCCCCTTGGTTGCAGGGTTGTCTGCCAAAATTCTATGAAAAATTACAAATAGCTCTAAGAATTGTTTGCATAAGGCAGAAGAATACTTGCAAAGATAGGCTGGAAATGTTGTAACAATTCCCATTTCTACAATAAATCACTAAAGAATCACCTTTGTGTTCAGAATTTTAATTTACAAATACAAATGATTGCGGTTCATTTGGCTGAAGCAATTCCTGTTTGTCTGCCTGGCATTCATTCTCTCAGAGATTATTGCTTCTGTAGCAGGAGCAACCACATGTGAAAAAGGTCTGAACATCTGACATTTACTACACAAGACATTAAAGTAACCCTAAGCAACATCAGTACAATTTCTTATGGTGATCTGGGTGAGATAGTGAACCATCTGTGATAGTTCAGGAGTTATTCCTGCTGTGGGAGCAGAAGCTTTCAACAGAGAAGTAGGGAAGACAGCTGAGAATGGTAAATTCCACTGTCACCTGACTGTAGCAATAATAATAAGCCTCCTCAGATGTTTCTTATTGGTCTGGTTTAACTTACTTTCAAGCAGAAGTGTTTGTGTGTTCATCTGAAATTCTAGTCTTGTACCTTCAATAGGTCTTTACTAACAATTTATTTAATAGAGAAATCTTACCTGTTTTAGCCTGTAATTATTGTCTATAATTTTGCTCGGAAAAAAAATAGTTCTGTCTATAGCTCAGAACTCTATTTTTTTTTTTAATAATTTTGTAAATTTGTAATATATATCATTCACATTTACAGAAAAACTTGTAAATATATAACTTGGTACAGCAAAGCAATGCATTATAAGTTACATAGAGGGAGCTCTTGCTTTGTTTTTCCAATGCAGTAATGCAATATTTCTGGGCAAAGACATATTTTTGTTATTTTTTTTATAGGCTAAAGCAATAGAACCCAATAATATTGTGGTATTTGCTGACTTTTTCATTTATCTGATCTAGAATACTTAATTTTCCTGGATATGCAGATGTTTTCAGCTGCTATTTGTTTCGTGAAAAGAAGCTAAAAGAATGGTATTGAAGCTTCGTGATCCCCCATTTCTAGAAGAAGAAATTTCTCATTCTAGGTTGTATAAAATATGAACAGTAACCTTACCAAATTATATGTAGAAGAATTAACACTTGTCATGAACCTTGTGTAGTTTAGTTCCACCCTTTATCTTGGATGTACTTGGTTCCCATCATTGTTAACCTGTTATTTAATCTTCAGTTGCAGTTCAAAACCTTTCATCTGTTCAGTGTTCTTGTTGTGTTTCAATTTTCCTTTTCCTGGAGTTGTTTGCTTTTCAGAGAATGTTTGAAGTCCAGCTGCTAAACAAACACTAGAAAGAATAAGATTTCCTTCCCTGTTACTTATATGGGAACTTTACAATTAATTTTTATCACAGATATGTGAAAGTGAGGGGTTTTTGTTTGGATTTTTTTGAGGTTTTTTAAAAGGGAATCAGAGAGGACATGCTTCATGTACCCCTAGGGTGTCAGACAGAGTTCTGTGCAAGGAAAAGAGAAACTTGAACCAGAATCTTAGGCTGCAAGCACTAACAAAACAAATGCTCCTATGGGTGTGATTTTCTAAAAGTGTACCAATTTTCTATACAGGATTGTATTCCTCTTACAGTTGTTTACAGTTTACAAGAGACAAATAAGTGTTTTTAAAAGCTATAAGTTACACAGTAGTTTTTGAAGAAAATTATACTGTCCAAACATAGCATAGGTTGTGAAATGATATTGCATAATATCTACAAGCTTTGACATTCTTTGCAATTCAGTGTGCTGGATTTTTTGATCAATAAGTTAGAATAGTTGTATGAACTGGCTGACTGTCAGTCCTGAAGGAATTAAGCTGGCTGCTCAGACAGGATGCTGTATTAAGTTCTACTAGCTGTGTTTTGAGGTGTAGGTGAGTAGCATTCTCTCACATCACCATTCTCCATCTCTGAGTTATTCTAACTCTGTAGCTCATGAAGGATTTAACACACATCCAGAATAAACTGAGATAATTTCAGTAAGGTCGATGAAGCTCTTGTTTATAGAGGGGAAAGTCCGTTGCAAAATATTTTTAAATGGAGAGCAGAATTTTTTGTCATGTTAATGGTTTTAAAACTTCTAGGAAGTAAAGTCACTACTTTACATGTTTACTTAAGTTTATAGTAAAGGTGCATGCACTTGTGTCATTAAAATATTTTATGGGTCTGCAGGTCAGTGTTTACTCTAGTAGACGCAATCTGAAGCCTTAATTGATTCAGCAGCATCAGTAAAACAGAATGAGTGGTAGTAATAAATGTTGTTGAATGGCCAGTGCTGTTCAGCGATTGGTGATAGCTGACAAGGCTCCTTTTGATGTCTCTTGTCTGAAAAAGTGTCTTTGTGTTTAGGGAGCAAGGACCCAATACTTCTAGGTTACCACCTAATTTCAGAGTATCCCAAGATAAGGAGAGAGGGTCACTTCACCTAGTTCCTTGTTTGTTGGTTAGTTTTCTTCTTGTTGTTTTTTGGGAGGGGTTTGTTGGTTTGGTTTTGGGTTTTTTTTGAGGACTGCAATGTGTTGTGACCCTTGGACACATTTCTTTGGCAGCTGGTTAAAAGGTCTTGTTCTTTTTAAGCTCTGAGGAAGGGCGTTTTGGTCTGGGAAACAGGAAAGCATATGCCTGGCTGTTACTGGGAATAAAATGTGTGTCTCCTGATTCAGTCTTCAAATTCTACTGCAATTCCCTTCTTACATAAGCTAAAGGAGGATTTCTTCCTACTTGGTCCTTGTGGGTGGCCTGCTCTGTACCCTGTGTTCTTAAGTTCTATAGAGTCCAAGTTAGGATTGTACATTCTCTTTAAGGCACAGGTCTGTACAACCTGTCTGGTGATGGGAGGCTGCACATGAGGCATTCTGGCATGCCTTACCTCTGCAGGACAAGGGTCAGCTTGGGATGGGACAAGAAACACTATCCTATGTGATTTAGATATTCCAGCAGGCCCACCCTGTGAAGACAGATACAGTGCACTCAGCCTCATGAAGGCTCTTAACTTCCAAAATGTGAAAGGGCCTTGGGAGGAAAGTATAGGTGGCTGCTCATACAGAGCAAGATTTTCATCACTTTTGTTATGAGTCACTGGTAGGGTAAGGTAAAGCTCCTTATGTAGTACTGTACAATAAAATTGTAGAATAGCTGTGTTATGGAAAGGTTGGAACTGAAACAAATCCTAGAAGGTCTCCCGTCTGAGGACACTTTATGGAGAGGTGCTCATAGGGATGCTTATACTAGCATATCCCTCAGGAATGGTGTGGACTTAGTCTTTATTACCAGCTAAAAGGATAAAAGGAAATACAGCAGGGATAAAATTGTAATACTTTCTCTATATCATATTATCCCTGAAAAAATATTGTAATAAAAATAACGTGTTATATGGTACTCCTGGAAAATATAGGATTTATTTTTTGGCAAATTGCAAGAGTGGAAGACAAAGAGAGCGATAAAAAATGAAAATTTCTCGCCTTTTTTTTTTTTTTAATTTTGTCAGCATGAGATTTCCAGTTGGTGAAAAGTGTCACAATATGCAATGCTCTAAAATATCAGGGTCTAGCTGAGTCCAAACATGTTCTCCAGTTGGAGAGAGTTTGGAGTTCACATTCTGCAGTGAATTTACAGTAAGCTTCTGTATTATTGTGGGCTCAGTGATATATCAAAAAACAAAGCAAACACAAACCCCAGCCTTTATCAAAATACCACTAAAAGAAAAATTGAAGAACTCTATCCAGTATATTTTACAGCCCTTTTCTGATAGTTATAGATACTTGTTAACATGTATACATTTCTAGAGTGCCAGTACTATAACTCTTTTACTTTGGAAAAAAATACAAGGTTGTCTTTTGATTTGGCTTATAGTCCGTTCTTCATTTTTGCTACTATATACTGTAAATAGTCTTTCCCTGAGTGCAGTTTTATGCATTACCATAAAGAAATAGTATTAATTTGTAGAGAGTTGTACTAATAACAACAACATTTTTCCTGTGAGGAACAAAAAAGTTGTTTCCTTGAACTTGAAGATCTAAGAGGTTGTATGCTGTAGCCAATTGTGCCTGATTTGCTTGGCTAAGCAATCAAAAAACCTGAAACTCTCCTACAGTAATGATATTTTATAATCATGCAATCCACAGTGTTTGCTTCCAGATGAGAGAAAACTTTTATTTTTCTACATACCCTTACTGATAATTGTCTTGAATATTAAATTTAAATGCTTTTTACAGTGCCTGCTCTTGAGATAATTACAGTAGCCACTGAGTGGCCACATGAGCCACCTATTGTGTGTATTATGTCAGCTCTGACTTGACTTAAATTTTGTTCCCTCTTGAATTTACTTGTTTACATAAAGAATAAAACATAAAGTGCTGAGTTGAGATATTGCTTTCCTTTCATATAAAATTCCAGAATATTTATAGAGAATATTTTGGTAAATGCTGTTATTTAGTGCATATGTATTCCTCAGAGTAGCAGAGCCCAAAAGATTTGAAACAGAATTTCACACTGGGAGTGGTGAGTGAAATAACAACATTCCTGAGTCTAGAAAAGAATAGAAAGGATCATGACAGAGAAGTGCCAGTTTTGATGCATAACTTTTAATCACTGTTGATCAAGTTGCACTGCAACTCTGGATCTTGAAAAGACCTGAAGTAGCCAATGTCAAATCTCACTTTCATGGGAGTTCTTGGCATGAAACAGGCATTTCTTATTACATTTGTCCAGAATAGCCAGTGAATTATGTCATTCAAACTTGTTGCAGATGAGAATGAGTGATAATCTGAGCTAATTTTGTACAAGTAGTAATAACCAGTTAACAAAGTCACATGAAAATATTGACCATATGCTTGGATTCAGTAAGTGTAATTGTAGAAATTTTGGTTTACATGCTGAATTTAGTTTTCATTTATGTACATTTAGAGTCAGAAAAAAAATTATATATATAAGATTAGGTTCATATTCACAAAAGGTATTATAAAAATAATCTGTTACATACCCAATGCCCTAACACTTACTTATTCAAAACTGAACAATGACTGGACTCTATCCAAATGCAGATAAATGCTAAATACTACCAGTGTACTGCCAGTATAAAACCAGTCTCTCTTGAAAGTATTCAGTGTCCCTAAGGGAATAGTGACCCGTACATTGCTATCCATAATAGCTACTTTCCCAGGAACAGAGGGGAAGAGAATGTTTGTACAACTAACTTTGGTAAGTTGAATCGCTTTTTTTTTTCATATTTTATTGTGGTTTAGTGGTGATCAATGGACCCAGAGAGAGCACTGTCCTGCTAACTGAAGTTTCAGAAACAGAAGAATCTATCAGAGCAAGTATTAACTCTATTCATCTATTGAGCTTCTAGTTTGCTTCTATATTGTCCTTTCTGTCCAGCAGAATTTCTTGTTCTTTTGATTTTGCTGTAACTTACAAATCTTTGTCAACATACTTGGAATATCATTACACAGCTCTATTTGAATGTGGTCCTTTCAAGCACTAAAATATAAGCCCTTACCACAACTGTCCAAGAGCCAAGATTGTATAGGGGGGGCAAAGAATAGAAGTCCGGGAAGTCTTAAATTAGGATTTTCCCCATCTCAAACAAGGCCTACAAGACAAAAACACCCCCATGGTTCTTAGCAGAGAAGGATGTTTCTGATAGCAATCGTCTGATTCAGACAAATTCTTAAATAAGGATAAGGATAAGCAACATAACTTTCTTAAATAAGTAGTCTTCCCCTTTGACACAAGTTCCACATTCTCTCCAGAGTTTATGACCATGGGAAAGGAAATACAAATATTCCTAGACTTTTTTATGGGCCAAACAGACAGAATCTGAGCAATTCCAGAGAAGGCTTATCTTCCTCTTTCATGTCACAGTTCTGTCCTCTAGTTCATGAAGACAAAGAGCTATTCACAGCATGTCTAGAAAGATTCAAGAGTTAAAGCAAATCCCATGCACTGTGAGAACATTGTGGAGGGGCAAGGCCTTCTTCACTATGAACTAATAGCAGGAAAACATTTCTTTGTCTTTAATCAATATATACAACTGCATTTATTGATAGAGATGAATTGTAAGATTTCATATTAGCAGAGCAAGAATCCATTGGTGCCTCATCTTTTTTTTTTCTTGTGTTAATTTTTTTCTAAAACCAGAGCACTCATCTTTATATTAGTAAGTGGAAAGAAAGCAGCAAAAAGCAAGAAGAGAGGACACACTGTTGCACAGAAGATGTCAAATCAGACTTACAGAGAGTTGCAGGCTCAAAGGTTCTTTAGAGAGGTCTGTAGCTGAAGGCATACATCACTTCCAATGGGGAAAGCTCATTCAGTAGAAAAAGCATGCAGCAGGCAGCGACAATGAAGGATGAAAATGATGACAGACAATTTTACACCAAGTTGTTCCTCTAGTACTGCATAACTATTATGAAGATGTGCTCTAGCTCCCTGCTAGTTGTTCTTGTTTCTGAGTGCTATTGGCAATGACTGGTAATATGCTAAATAGATACAAGTGATGCACTCTCTGATTGGTTGATGTGTTACAGAAAAATATTTACTGAATATTTAAATAACTATTACCAACTTTATTGTGCCCTTTTCATGTGTTTTGATTTTCTCTAGACCAAACTAAAATTTACAAAAAATTTACAAAACAGGGAGGGAATAAGGGGTCCTCTTGCCAGTGGTAGTTGCTTCCTATAAGAACCTACCACAAAGTGCATTTGATGACAACCGGACTGAATTTTCCAGTTGGGCATCCTCTGAAAGAAAGGAAACTCTGTTGTCTGATCGAAGACACAGTAAGTAGGGCAGGTAGGGAGGTTTACATGAACAGTGTACTATAGGTCTAAACTAAAACCTGAATGCAGATATGCCCTATGAGGAGTAGCTTGGTGGTATTACAGAGACAGGCAAAAGTCCAAAGTGGGGCTTGGAAGTAGGTTACTCCTGTCAGTATGTGCTAGGAGTGATCTGAAAATGCCTGCTAGTTCTGGACTCTGGACTTGCACAGTGCTGGTTGTCTGAGTGGTACCAGGCTTGCATAGAAATTAGGAATGAATCTCTGTCAAGCATATCAAGTCTCGATTTGAACTAGAGCATGCCATAGAAATTCTATGTACACAGCTCACTGGGTGGTACCCAGTGAGTCAGGCACTTCTGGTCTTCTGGCAGCAACAGGTTTTTTATTGTGACTTTTAATTTAGACATTTTGGTTATTTCTGTGTGTTTATTATTTACATCTCCTTAAGCATTCTTCTATCTCCATAAGTATATACCCTTATCTTAAAATTATCCTTATCTCCATAAGCACTGTCAATAAAACATCATAGCAATGTATCTATTTCTCCAATAGTACAAGAAAAAAAAACATTCCAGAACTAAAAAAGCAAAAGAGTACATTCTTAGAAGACAGCCTTCATTATCTGACTGCTATTTGCTGGCAATCCAAGCTGGGCAACAGGTTTATAATTCCAGATTATTCCATAATTCCAGATTATTCTCTGTATTCAAAGGCTGTATTTTCAAATGAAGTAAAATTAGTGCTTTTATTTGCTTTGTTGCAGGCTGTAAAGCATTAAGCCAATAGAAATAACTTCAGCATCATACCTGCCTTGGTGCCTGTCACATGGTACTGGATGCAAAAACTATGCTTCATCCTGAAAAATGAACATATTAAAAGAGAACAACTCATTTTCAGCTGCTGGACTTTATTAAAAGCTTACACTAAGGGTAACCTATCAAGATTTAGCAAAATATACATTGGATCAGGTAGAAAACTTTCCACTCTACTACTATATATGCTGCAACTACAGCTGAGGTCTATGTGAGTTGCATGATTTTATAGGCACAGTTGGACCTTTCTAAACACAATGGAATATAAAAGCGAAGGTCAATAGTAACATTTGCAGTTCTCGATAAATATAATTATTCTTACAGGAAATAACATGATTTAGGTGTCCAAGAATAGATTTAAGAAGGTTTGTTTGTCTTTATTCAGATCATGACCTACATATACTACTTGGCAACAGAAAACAAGCTGCTTGATTTCCATGTGAGGAAAATGCAACCTTTTTCCTTTTACAGAATAATTATGCAATCAAACTGGTTTATATGACTGGTATTACCCTAAATCACTATCAGAGTTAGTGAGGTCAAGATCACTTTCTATGCAGTGTGCATGTATTCAAATATGCAGATACTTCCCGACAGATTTTTGAGAAGGAAGTACTACTTGAGAGCTGGTTACGCATCGCATGTGTAAGAGCTGATAAACTGAGAAGCAAATGTCATAATGCCATACTGAGGGGTTTTTAATGACTCCAAGAAACTTTGATATAAGGTGATACTTCAACCTCTTCCTTCTTCAGTGATTAAGCACAATTGGCCTCCTATCTTCTGACTTCACTGTAATAAAATGCAAAACCAGTCTGAACTAGAAATAAAACTCAGGGTCTAATTAACTGACAATTTATAGTAAAACTTGATTTGTTCTAGTCAGCAGAATCTTTTATTGACTTTGCGAGGGCTGAGAAAAGGAACTTTGTCACATCCATCAGAGTTAACATGAAGAAAGAGAAATTATTACCTCTTTGGACTCAGTTTGGTTTTGGCTTTTGCTCTTGTTTCCCAAACCTTTGTTTGAGGCTCAGATGGAAGAAGAGAACTGAATTAACTGAACAAAAGGAGGCCAATATTGAACAGAGAGAAGTGTCTCATTGCCAATGTTCTTGTGAGTTTGATTCTTGGAGGTGATGAGAGCATAACTGGACAAGTGAGCAGCTACTCCCACAGAGGGGGTACTAGTTTTTATTTTTCTTTGCATTCTTCTGGCTGGGAGAGGCTCTCAGAAGCAACAACAGAATCTGTTTCAGCTCTTCAGAGAGCTCTTAGGCACACAAGGCTCCCTACATGAATGCTTGTGTGTCACTATTTTTGACACTATGCATTTTCCTGATGGAAATATTTTGATATAAAAACAGCCTTGCTTTTGGAAACTTTCTTCTAAGGAGTATTTTTGTATGGTGAAAAAAGAGATTTTACATCATGAGAAGCACTTAAACTAGCAGTCTACTTTAACTCATCTAATAATTTTATTGGACTCATGAAGGCATGCTACTGTGCATAGCAGTTTGCACATTCACAACATCCAAGCAGTTTTCTTCAAAGCATCGTCTTTGTGGTTGAGAAATGAAATCAATAGTTTAACAGCCCTCTCTGTAGTTACCAGGTCTGAGACTCATATACTGAGTGGATATGTGGTCTGAGGCAAAATTTTCGTTCAGAAGATACTCCTGGCTTATTTTTAAGACTGATGTAAATTGGTGATAGAAACAAAAACTGAAACGAAAAGGAGAGAGAGGGCAATAGAATGACTGGAGAGAAGGAGATGGTAACAATATAAAAATATTTAATTTCCATTTTTAAAAGTATGATAAAAATATTTTGCTATTGCATACACTTTCTCAGCAATGAAGTATGTTATTCTGAAACATCAGAAGAAAATATTTTTGTAGTATTGTTACTTTCTTATCATGATGAATTAGTTGTAGCCGGAAATAGCTTTGTACATTCACTTATTTAACATAATGAATTTTGCACAAAGTTCTCATACTTTTGGCATTCTAGGCATGAAAGTATATGTTTTAAAACTATTTGGAGGCTGAATGGCACAGAGGTTATTAATAGTGGACAAGCACCTTTATTTAGACAATAGAGTAATAAATCTTCAGGTTCTCTTGCCTGTTTCCTAGTAAACAGAGGCTTTGAATAATGTCTCCAATAATGTTACTTTTGTTGCTTCTATTCGCATGCATCTGTATTTCCATTTGAAATGTACTTTTTTTTAATAAATAGGGAAGTTGTTTTTTAAAACCAAGATAGTAACTTTATGTGTAGATCTAACCATAATGAAATGTATGGAGATGTAAACTCTTATTTACCATACTGTACTGAAACGCAACTTATGGTATTTTCCTATTGATATATTCCATTTAGTTAAAAATCATGAAACTCTACAAATATTGAATATTATTTATACACTATTGGACCTGGCTTAGTTTCTTTATTTGATAGTGCTTTTGTATTCTCACCATTGATTCTGGGCACATTCATTTAATATTTTCTGATAGAAATAGTGGTGATAGCTCCATGAAATTGCTTTCTACCTAGGGGATTGTTTATGCAATATATTTATGTAAATTATTGTGATCTACCAAAATTCATTCAAAAGACAAGACACTGATGAATAACCAAGCAGTCAGAAGGTCACTATAGAAATATTTTCCCAATAAAGTAGCTTCACCAATCTCACTGAGTAGGAAGCTGCTAGAATTTTGAATTCCTAGATGGTGCCTTTGTTTACATGGTGGATTCATACCTAAGTTTCTAGTGTATGACCTGCTAATTTTATTTTGTGAGATATAAATAGGCTGAGTATAGTGTAAAATTATTCAGACTAGCAAAGGAATAATGGGATAAGTGTCAAGTAGTGAAAGAACAGCCTACCTTTTTCAGATTTTGATATACCTGGGAAAATATGGTTAAAAAGTATTACTTCATATCTGACGGGTAAGAATTTACCAGTTTTTAATGTAATGTTTCTATTATATAAAATAAGCTGAATGATTCTTTCTGTGCATAAAAATGGAGAGTGTCCTGCAGAATTCAAAACTGATATAAAAGAAGTGTGAGATAAACAATGCAAGAAAATGACCATTAGTAGATTCAGAAGTCATATATGCTTTTATCTGACACAGAGATAAAATGACTTAGTACTGTGAGCTGCGCATTAACATGTTCAATACAAGAGATGTTAGAGTCAGCAATGATTCCGTGCTGGCTCTGTGAATCATTAACCCTTTATGTTTCAGTCTGTGAGCACAAAGAAGTTGTGAACCTGCATTCAGTTACATTTGCAAATGGATTTTACTGGATGAAAGTGAATATTGAAAGAATTTTTTTCAGTCTAATTCAAAGGAATTTATTTGTCTATATGTCATCATCTTAATGTTAAACAGCAATAACTAGAATTTGTAATATCTGATAACAGCAGACCTTAGATATGACTCATATGGTGTACTGCAAATGTGGTTATTTATTTTCAAAAGTAATAAAAGCGAATAAATAAAAGGGAAAAAGCTGTTTCCTTGTAAATTTCTCACATCCTTGCATGTCTCTCTTTGCAGGAGGTGACTTGTTTGGAAAGTCTACCAAAACCAAGTTTTTGGGATTTAGTTAAATCCAAACAAACTTCTCAAGTCATCTCTACCTGTTATGGTGACCTAATATTTTTGCACACTAAAAACCTTTATATAAAAGAGCTTAGTGGGATTTTTTCCCATTGAAGAAAGAAGTTAGTGAAACTAAAATAAAGTCAGGAGAGATAAGAATAAGGGAATAATTAGGTTTATATTTGCTTTGTTCATCCCACCACTCAACAAAAAGCAACAACAAAAACAAACCAACGAACCAATCCACAACCCAATCCTAAAATTAGTACCTATTTATAGCATTTATAGGCACATAATAAAGAGCTCACTTCAAACCTAGTTCTCTTTGCTTAAATTCTTTGACTTTCCTTACCAAACCTTGGTTTCTGCACTGATAGAAACCTCTAAAATCCAGTTAATACACGGGACAGATCCTGGCACTAGAGGGAGACATGAGCACGTTGACTTAGTGTATTAACATAATAAAGTTTAAGTTTTGTGAGAAATTACTATATGGACCAGATAAAACATTAGTTCTGAAGGAAGTCTTTAGATATCAATGCTCCAAGTGTTTAATGTATGATTGGTGATGATTTTGAGAGCTATAATGAGTATTATAGGTCTTGAAATGTAAATCAAGTTGCTTACTACAGACTTAAGCTTCCACTAACATACCAGCAGCTAAAAATATTCTTTCAAATGCACTACGATATAGTAGGTGTAAACTAGTACAGAAGTACAGGGTAAAAAGAACATATTCTGAGGTCCTTTACTAGCTCTCCTGTTTAATTTTGCCTGTATATCTTTTTCTGTGTACAAGGTTCTTTCTAGTCTAGGCACTATTTGAGAGGAGATATAGACTGTTGCTAGACAAATATGTGAGATTTCATTAGAGGTTTTATCACGGAAGAAAACTTTTTTTTTTTTTCCCAGAATGGATTAGAAGTGAAAAATACAAGTTTTCATGTCAGTTCATGACTTAACATAAAATGTAACCACCTGGTTTTTATTTTTATGATCTTTTTTGGTAAACAATAAATGCATTGTATTATTATTGTGATTGCAATTATTTTTAGTTACTTGAGAGATTACTTTACATCCACCTCTCTTAACCTACTAATGTTTTAGGCATGGAACATGCACAGTTTCTAAGAATCTAACCTTTATCTGGTAAAGCAATCAAGATCCAGACATTTTGTGACCTGTAGTGGGATATGAAAAGATCTAAACAATTTGTTTGTGCAATCCATCTGTATAAAATCAGAATGTTTACTCAAAGATATGCTCAGATCAGATAATCTTCTCAGGCATATTCAGCTGTTTGGGAGTAATATACTGCTTTCTATTGTTTTACCTAATTCCATCAGCAACATTGATTTGGGCATATAGAATATGGATCATACACAGCCTTTTAAAAACATAATATGTTTATTTGACATCTTTAATAATTTTTGTTATAGTTATTTGATTTTATTTTTTTTTTAGTGTAACAAAAAATATTTTGCTGATATACTACCCATATTACATTTTTATATAAATTAGTGTAGGTAGGGAGTGCTGCCTAATGAAACAATGTGTTTTGGGAATTATGCACTTTAAAGAGAGTTTTAACTCTTACTGCTAGCTCTGTTTTCAGCTTTGGGTAATTTCTTAATGTTCTTTCAAAGAAAATGGTCATAATACTTATGGCTTAGTTTCCAGTAATGCAATTTCTGTGTTCTCTCTGGATAACGATACCTTACGATTCTTGAGATAACATATCTCGAGTTAAAAAATTATCACTGGAAATAAAATAGTTTATTCGTGTACCACATATCACTCAGAACACAAAGAAAAGAAAGCAAATCAAACAAGAAGGCTGGGGGCATGTGACAGGAAGATGTGCTTTTCCGAGCTATAATGTGTTTTTTTGCCTGTATGTATGTGACATTCTGACTACCAGGATGTGTTCTACTGATCTAGTTTTAGGTGAGGCATAGAATATAAGATTATTTGTCTATCATTATAGTATAAGAAAGTACTTCCTAACAAATTAGAAACATAAATTAATAGATTCCCACTCTGACTCCTTTGTACACAGTGCTTACTATAGGTCAGAAAATAGTGTCAAACTCTCACTGAAACACTGACAGTGCATCTTGTGTCTATTTCTGTAGTGGCAAACCAGGAGTAGTCAGCAATGAAAATCTTTACAGCATTTTGTGTTTGTCAAAACCCTGATCATTAGAAAGAATTTAATCAAATTAAGAAATAAACATAAATTCTACAAAGTATTTTCTAGATTGAGCTGTTACTTTAGTAGGGTAATCTTTTAATATTCAAAATGTATAAATAGGCAAATACATATATTGATGCTCTTATCTATATATAAAATAGTTGCTGTCATGATCATAACGTAAAGTTGATGGCTGATAATTCCCTACAAGAGGTATTTTTAATTATTCTATTAGAAAGCAAGTATAAGAACCATGAAAATGGCTCAGAATTCAGTAGTCTTTCAAAAGGCATTAAAACACACTCTGCCCAGTAGAATAAAAGATTACAAGCATGCTGTATTTTATTAGACAGAGTCTACATGCCTGAGAAAAAGCATCATATAAATAATTCTTAAGCTTTTGCATAATTCTGTTTATTCCTGTTGTTGTTTGTAAAACCCTGAGTGTGAGACCTTCATTTATTTAGCACAAAATAGGTTGTACAAAAGATCCACTCTTTGAACCCAGAATAGATACGTTTGTCAGAAGAAATAGAAATAAGTAAAAATAATTATGATATATAAAATAGTAACTAGATTATGCATTTTGTTTTCAGTATCCCAGTTGAACTGAGATATATGATTGTCCATACATTCATTCCATATCCTGATGATCATTTAATTATTTATAAATTTTGACATCATCCTCAGGAGACACTGAGAACCTTTATGTCTGCAGTAAATGGGTAGCCAGGCTTCTCACTAAGGGAACTGCTTGGTGTTACACAGAATGCAGGACTGAACCTGTTGTTCCCATCTACTTGTATGGTTTCGGGACTCCTTCATACTTCCTACTTTGCCAAAAAGATCTTCATAAACAGATGACCATCATTAGGAAACAAAATTTAGGATGTTTTTGATGAAAACCATAACTGAATGGAAATAGTTATTACCAGTCAGGCTAGGTAAACTAAGACTTACTCTTTCGTATCTTTCATTCCTGACTATCTTCTTCCTATGATCTTTTCATATGCTCTTAATTCATATTATGCATTACATGAGGAGGTCAAATGTCTAGTTCAGTGTTTGGAATTAAACCTCAATGCATTTCCATTAAACTTTTTGCATTGTGTCTTCCATACCATAAATTCAATTACCTATGTTTCTTATTCAAGTACCATAGGAAACATCTCAGGTAGCACTAGATCTTGGTAATAATAGAAATCTATTTAACAGATACAAATAATCATTGTGGTAAAAATGTACTGTGCTTAGTGGAAATAACTCCTATATTTTTTAAAGAAAATATTCTCCGTCTTTGAAAGTGTGCATTTGCTGTTAACCTAATGCTGTATAGATGAAGGTTTCACAAAAGCAGGCTTGGGTTCCCTAGGATTTTTCATTCATTCTTTTCTGAAGAGACATGATGAATGGAAAGCTTCTTTAACATACATTGTGATTTAAAAAAAAAAAAAAGTTGAAACAGTTTAAGTGTGCTCTCTGAATTAAAAGCAACTTCTATAGCATCAACAATTCTCCCAGCATCAGTTTTTGCACTAAGTATAATATACTAGGATCCTAGTATTTTCACTAGCCAGGTGGATTCACACAGATACATTATAAATACTCTACAAGAAGTATCTGCAGTTGATTTCTACAATTATGATTACAGAATGCATGTGCATCTCACTAATCTGCCCTATCAGCTCTGGGAAATTGCAGTAGCATGCAAATATTTTGCCCAGATGCCCCTGAACACTCACTGGATGAGTTGAGTCATTCACAGGTGACTTGACTTGAGTTTATTCTATGGTTAACTAATTTTACCTAATGTATTGCTTTATTGTAACTTGATTGGAAAGATGCTTCATAGTAATTGTCTATTACAAGCTTGCTTTCTTCCTGCATGTAAACTCTTTATAACTTAAAATATAATTTAACTGGTGCCGGGAGTCTTATGCAAAGATATACTTGATTTTTATGTAATTCACGCTATTTAGTTAATATAGTTGCCTTATAAACTCAGCTATGTCAGGAAAACTTGATGTTTAACTTACCTTACATTATAGCTTTATGTAAGGTCAACTTAATTTCACAAAGACTGCCTCAATTAGGTAAACTGTTGCAGGGATTAGGTGTGTATTCCAGTCACTTATTAGCCAGAAGAAAATCACTTTGAAGTTTGAGAGCCATAAAGCTGAAGACAAGCTAAATATAAGCTCTTGTATATCTCTGATATGTTGGATAGATTAGTCTTACTAAAACACTTTAGAGTTCTATCGGGCTATTTTGGAACTGCCACAGCTGTTTTAAATGCAGCTACTCATCAGCCTGGAGTGGCCTAAGCTGTTATTTGTGCCCTTTCGTTTTTTTCAAAACTGGTAAAAAAAAAAAATCAGGCTGTGTATCACATGCAGGGAATTGTATTAATTAATCTAAGAATAACTAAAAGGTGTTTCAGATGCATTAAAGTAGTATAATGGTTAAAACTTATTCAAATCAGAACCTTCACTCAAGTTTATGCTTTCTGATACAGTGCTTTCATAATTATATGGCAAGGTAATAAATGCAGAGGAAGTTTTAAGAAGACAAAATAAATGAAGGCTATAATAAGGGAATTGGTTTTTTTTTGGTGGGGTTTTTCTTTTTTTTTCCACAGCATTTAAATTTCCATGGGCAAAATTCTCAGATAATTAAAATTTAAATATTTTCTAGATAAGACTTACTGTAAATTGAAATGTATTTTCTATAACAATAAACAATCACAAACCAAGTATTCAGCTTTTGGATTTGTACTTGGTGAGTTAACATTGCATGCTCTTGACTCACAATTACCATATTTGCGAAAGTTAAAACAAAGATAAAAGTTCCAAAGTTATGAATTCATCCTAAAAGCAATCTTCCGATATGTTGCTTATAGCTGATGACTTTTAACTTTTGAAAATCACGGTTTAGCAATATAATAACCAAGGTTTCAAAATATCATTTAGTTATTAAAAGACTGATTTTCTCATTTTGCTTGTTACAGTTTATAGAGACATTTGTAATGAAATGTTTACACTTCTTTAAATCTTCATGAAGAAAAAGACATGTCTCAAAATACTTACAGTTAAACTGAACAAAAATCAGCATTAGGAAAAGTACTTAAGAATTAAAGTTGTTTTTTTCAGCAGATACGTTAATCATACCAACAAGTTACACAATTCTGTGCTTCCCATTTTATTTTTAGCCAAAATGCACAGAGTGTAAAACTGTTAAGGCTTCATTTCAATAAAAGAAAACTGAATTATCCTAGGAAAATAAGAAAGAAGATGCTTAAAAATAGATAAAATCCTTAGTCCCTGCTGTTTTTTCAGGAGTCCTTTTGAATATTTGTAACGTGTTTAAATGTCATGATCTTGTGTTTATATCTTGCGGCCAGATATAATAGCTTATACATTTTTTTGAGAGTACAAGGAAAATCAAATCTTGGACAAAAACTCATAGACAAGCCATATTCAGTTGCTGAGTAACAGTGCATTTCTGTGACTGTACCAGTTAAATAGCAAACCAAAATAGTTTAGAAATGTGGAGGATGAACTACTAGATCAGCTGATACATATTTATTTTAGTGATGTCCTAAAGGTACACTACTGAAAAATAGTAATTAATAAGGACAATTTCATTTGAAGCTATCACTGGCTAGCAAGGTCAGTTTTGTCTGAAAATTTGGTTTTCTTTGCTTTTGAGTTTGGGTGATTTGTGACTTTGTTTCTCTGCTCAAACCAGAAATTAGAAAAAAGAAAATTATTATAACATTCAAAAATAATATTTGCTACTTGTCTGATGACAGTTTAGCCAGAAAACATATGTCTTTTTAAAATATATAAAAGTATCATTATTTCAGACAGACGAGAGAGCATTATTTTATCTAGATACTCTACTGGGAACTAATACTGACTGGGACAAGCCACTAGCAATAGTCTAGCTATGAATATACTCATCCTTTTCATGGAGTAAAATATTAGAGAATATTTACACAGCCATGTGGCAATACTCATTTTGTTTCTCAATGGAAAGAAGACTCTGGTCCACAAAAGAAGTGTGAAACTAGAACATGAGGCAGAATGTTCA
The DNA here is from genome assembly GCA_013396755.1 of Sclerurus mexicanus. Lineage (NCBI taxonomy): Eukaryota > Metazoa > Chordata > Aves > Passeriformes > Furnariidae > Sclerurus > Sclerurus mexicanus. The sequence goes on along the minus strand of VWZF01001682.1, from coordinate 648,089 downwards.
AAGTAATTTGGAATAGGATCTGGTGGTTGTAAAAAGTAACTTTTTCTCCTCTGACAGTAGTTATTTCTTCTTTTACACTTAAATATATTGTGGCTACTTATGTCCTAGAAACGTTTTGTATGCCATATACTTTGCTACATAGTTCATCACCTGTCATATGTTAAATTGAAATATTAGTTGATCATACTGCCAGTCTTCCTTTAAGATTGGGAATTGATTCAAAATGTGAGGAATATCAGCCAGACAGTAAATTCATTTGTGTTTTAGTTTTAACCCCTGTAAGACCCCAAGTCTTGAGCTACAAGAGAGTTTTACTTTAAAAGTACACAAGGCTCCAAAAATTCACTCACTGAATTATTAGAAGATCCTTTGGTTCCTTTAAACCTTAAGAAAGAGCGCATAGGAGAAAAGCCGCACACATTTTGTCAGAGGGTAATTTTACTGGTAAACTCTAGGAAATAAGAGTACTTGGCTAAAGTTTAAAGGGTAACATACAACCAAAATAAAGCATTCCACATAGCATTGACTTAGCACATGCTAACTCATACAATTTAGCAAAATCCAACCCATCCAGTCTCAAGTTACCCAAAATATTAAGAAATGAGATTAAGAGAAAAAGAAGAGCTTTCCCAGGAGGCTTGCAAGGGCTGGTCTGTGGTTACGGCACTGCCTCACCTCTGTGAAACTGGACCTGTCCCTTCCCACACATATGCACCTGAGTTGTTCTGAGCCAATATAATAATCCAGGGTCTCACAACCCCTAAAAGAACTACAGTTTCTGGAATTTCAAGTTTGCCTCTGAAGTTTCTGTCACCTAGACATTCTCCACTGGATCTTTACCTCTATCTCTGTCACTAAAACCATGTAAAATCAGGAATAACCAACACATTTAAACATTTTTAGTTACCAACTCAGTTAAAAAGTGTTATCATAAGAATTTTGTTGGATTCTGTATAGCAGTTGAGAGAACAGAGGGACTGTTTTTTTTTCCTTTGCTTTTTTGGAAGGGATTATTCTTTTTAATAATGCAAGAAGTATGTTCTATTTTCAGTCACATTTTTGTGAGTCAAGTTACTTCATTGTTTCAGTCGATGGGATTTAATCCAACAAGAAGACAACATTAAGTGTATTTTTAGTTCCTTCTGAACCGTACAGTGTTATTTCATGTGTTTTCACATGTCTGTCAGACATTTTGTAGAACAAGTATGTAAGGAATAAATTAGAATATAATGTATCCATTTAGAGTTCTGTTTTGTTGCATATTGCCTTGAACACTAGATTATGAAGTGTACTATAAAAACTATTTCCAGAACTTTGCAAGACAAGGTAACACTTAGCATTTCTGAGGAATGGAAATCACAGATCACCAAAATATAAATTATTAAATTTAAGAAATCTGCAGCTAAAACCAGACGAGGGTTGTAGTTGATATCATGATTGCAGTTTCTGTAGCCCCAAACATTTTGAATTACAGTAACTTAGGAAATTATGTTTATTTGCTTTTCGTTTGCACTAAAGTGAAATTATTTTTGCCAGTGAATTAAATTCTGTTTTGGTAGCTCTGGCACCAGATAGGGATTGTTTTGTTTTTATTTTTATTTCTGTACAGATTTCTTACATATTACTTTTTTTACTATCCTTAAAATTCAGAATTCTTACATATTCTTCTAAATAATTCTATGCAAAGATGCTGAGAATCTTTGTCAGTGTTGCTTGAGTGACACCATTTTTTTGTGTGTTGATCTTAGCTACAGCATGTGTCATTCATTATGAGCCTGACCAACTGTCTAATAGTCTTATCGACTTTGATGAATCATGAACTTTGTGCTGTCAAATAGGAGCAAACACTCTAATTCCTAAATTCCCTGAAGCATTTATATTTTAAAATTTGCCGGCTCACAATGTCAACAGCAAGAAAACTTTATCTGGTAAGTTTTGTTAACTTCTTAGAAGACTGATCTAAAAACTATAGATGCAAAGACTTGGCTGCTAGCAGAAATAAAATATGTCTTCCAGAAAAAGAATTTGAAGCATATCCAAGACAACTCATCCCTAATACAGAGTAAAATGAAAGACCTGTAAGATTTTAAGTTTTATGTTGTCTTTCTGTATTTCTTTTTCTATTTTTTCCTCATTAATCAAAAAGTCACATTGGTAGACTAGTATCTGAAAAAAATGTTGCATATCTTGTTTTCTACTTCTATTCCCCAAATCCCTGTTATTTCGTGTTAGAGGACTGCTCAGAAGATCTGAAATTAAGTGAAGGCAAATAGTTGTTTCAAATTCTTATGACCTTAGCCAATAAACACATTTCATCACTATGGCTGCAAAAAACAAATACCCACTATTGCAGTGTGTCTCATGGGCACATAAGAATTAGTCAACATGGAAGGATTGGCTCTCTGATACTAGGGTAAATCTTGAATTCTTGAGGGGAAAGCAGTGCAAGTAGGATAATATGGTTACATGAAATCTCGAGTATAATGTTTTATTATTCATGTAGGTTTGACGAATTTTGATGTATTCTTTTAGGAAAAAAGCCTGCTCTCAGCCCTACTTTGAGCAGTGCTCGTACAATGACAGGTGAACTGCTTCGTGACACCTTTTCCAACTGTCTTAATCATCACATTCTTTGTGTACCTGGTCCCTAGATGGGAAAAAAAACATGTATAGTAGAGTAAAAAGTGCTGATGCGGAATCTATGTTAGGGGACAATAGAATGAAATAATTCTGTGGGGAGGGAGGAGGGCAGGAGTTAATCTGAGAGTTTGAAAAACATTGCAGTAGAAAAATTAGTGTTACAAAGCCAAGAATTTTAAGCTTAACTTTTAGTGTTCTTATGCAACTTTGGTGAAGCTGCACATATGATACAGATTTAAATTACAGAGAAATTCTAGTTTTCCTAAAAATGAATTCAAATATCAATCAGTACACAAATACTCTGTAGTGGTTTCAATTTCACCATTAAAAGTGGTCCAGAGCTTTATTTGCTAAATTTGGCCAAACCCCTTTTGAAGAAAGCAGACTATGTTTCTCTATGGACCTTCAGCTTTCTTGCTTTTCCTACTTATTACAGTTGGGTGTTTCACTGGCAATCAGGCATTTATTTTAACTGTAAACTGTGTGACACGAGATGATACTGCTGTTCCCATTTTATGGGAATCAAATTGCAGAATCAGGTTACAGAATCAAACTAGAAACTACCCACTAACTTTTGCTGTCAAATTCAAAACATCATAGGCTTAAATACAGTGTATTTAGCAGTATGTGTTAGTATTTGTCTGTGTCCATAAGCTTAAATTCTCAAACTGAAGTTTTAATCAAAGTTGTGCCCTGCCAAGTACCAGGCACAAGATAAATCATGCTAGATTCATCCCCCACCTTTCTTCTAGTCTTGTATGATTATTTCTAAGCAAAAGTTTTCATAAGTAAGCTAGTGACATCTTTTCTATTTTCTTATCTGAAATGACTAGTATTTATCTCATTTCTCATTTCTTTAATATATTGTATTATCTTCCAACTACTTAATTTTTCTTCCTCTATGGAAAAGATAGTATCAATTTGATAACTGGCTTTTTAGAAATAAAAGAAAGGGTTTTTTTGTCTAAAACACTGCAAAGATTGTCTTGATCTTGAAATGGAAAAAAAAAAATCTATACTGCTAAGTACATAACAGGGTAGACTACTTGCCCATAAAAATTGTCCTTTTTCTCTCTCCTGGGTCGGTGCAGGAGTCATTAATTGCTTCTAGATATTTTAATTTTTTTTGGCATTACATCACTTTTCAAATCAGTACAGTTGTTAAATTATGTTGGACACATATACACACCCTCAATCCCACGATCATCAGCAAGATGGGTCAAGGCTTCTGTAGCTGCACATACGAGCCCCTGAGGCTGCAGCCCCACTCCAGTTGTGGGTACAGACTTTGCGCACACAACTGGCTGAGATTTCCCCATTCCCAATGCACACAGAACATGGACCGTGCCACCCATGAAAGACTTAGAAAGGAGTTTAATGAGACACTGCACTGTTCATATATGACCAGCCCTCTTACCTTTCTTTTCCAAAATTTTTTCTCCCCTCAATCACCTAAACCCCTCCCTTTTCTCCATCTTCTATTCTTTCCCTGAACATCCTGCAAAATTTCTGTGCAATCCCAAAACAATATTGCCCTGGATCCCATAGTGTGTCCAAGGACAATGGGCCTGTGGCTCTACTGTCACAGCCCTGGGAAGGACCTGGAGAAGTTGTTTGTGCATTGGGAGTCCTTAATCTGGGTTTCCAACTGCCGTTGTGCCCCTCTGCTCCCCAGCATTTGGGGTTTGTGGAGATGGGCTGTTCATGGCTTGATGACTCCTGTGATGGGCTCCCTTGTGAGTGTGCAGGTGGCTTTTATCACATGACCCAACAAAGTCCACCATAGATGTTATTAGCCCTGTTCATGTCCACGCTCTTCCTTTACCTTTAATCCTCTCTGAACTATTTCTGCAGAAAGCAAGCATTTGTGTAGTGACAGACAGCTGTGGTAAAATGTAAATAATGTTTTGGATGTTTTCTAGTGGGATTAGGCAAATCTCAAGTATTTCTGTATAGATATGTGCCACGGGCAGTCAGAGCTTTCTAGAGATTCTGGTAGCTTGATCACAAAGCATTCCATCTTGGGCATCTTCATTGGTACAGTCCTTATCCATGTCTGAACAAAGCAGTTATAGAAGCACCTAGAATAATGTATACTTTTACTCTCTGTAGTTTGAGATATCATACTTCAGGAGAGCTGACATTTCAGGTTATGGATGCCAGCATTTACCAGAGGTTGAGATCTTTTTCATATTTTTAAAACCATTGAATTGTGCTTGAGACAAGAAGTTTAAATCCATACATTTTTAAAATTAATACCTGGGGTTTTTTCAGAAATTCTAAGCAGACATTTAGATGAGATATTAAATTTATTTTTTTGATTCTGGAGTCATCTTCTGTGAACATCCGATTCTTCCTCCACCCACTAAGAATTACTATTTCTATGGATGTTTGTTAACCCTCACCTTTACATGATAGGATTTTATGTCTAGATAAAATGAAATTTACACTCTTTAGTGAAAGAAGTTGTATCCTTTATCACATTTGGAAATTGGTTATTTTCTATACAAATATAGTTTGAACGAGGCTGCACTGCTTGCAAATTGAAATAAGAGGCAAAATAAGATGTATAATGAGCATGAAATACTTATTCAAATAATGTAACTTTAATGAAGGCATGATATGAGAAACAGAGGGCATAATGCATGCCACATATGTAATGAGTTCCAGGATAAATAAATTTTCTTATAAAATTATGCTTGTACACTCAACACAGAGCAAGCTATGGTGTTGTAAAGGTGTAATTCTCATTTTGAGCACAAAGATAAAAACTGCATAACTGTCCAATTCTAGAAACAGCATGAAGATATTCCTACCAATTTATTGCACACATGAATTAGCCAAATGCAGCCATTCTTCACTGTTAGGTTATGTCTTTGCATATGAAAGACAAAATCACTGCTCAACCTGCACCTCAGTTGCTGCATGTTCATTTATTTTCACATCTACTCTGCTGCAAACTGTACCAGAAGATAAGCACAATAATCTACAGAGCTTAGTCAATTTACTAATGTTTATTTTTTCACTTTAATAATTTAGAAAGAGGAAAGATATAGGTAATGATATCGAGTTGAGAACTGTATAGCACTTTGCAGTAATATGGAGAAGACACAGGGAGGCTTAGGATTCAAATAGTATAGTTTGTGATAGCAGTGCAGAATATAGATGATGGGCAGGTGGAAGAGGAGAACTGAATAGCAGCTATTCTTCAGTAATAATTTCCCCTATATTCATACAATTTTCAAGTATCCAGATAAAATTTTAAACACAACTATATTCCTTCACATATTCTATTTTTTCAATTTGAATTCCACTGGGTCCTTGCTTTGAGCAGTTGCTTTGTAGTCAAGTATATGAACAGTCCACACAAGCTTTCAGTCCTTTTCTGCTATCATGTCATTGTGATTACCTGCACTACAAAACCCTACAGTCCTTAAAAATTGTCTGAAGAACAGAATATGAGCATACTGTTTGCCCTACTGAGCAAACTGTTAGAAACAAACCAGCTCATTTCAAACTAGTCCATAGTGCCAGTGACAGAAAAAAAAAAAAAAAGTAAAAAAAAAAAAAGGTTGACCCAGTATGCTCTGTTGTCCTGGATCTCTCCACTCTTCTCACCTGAACCTACAAATATTCTTGTAGTACTGTCTTATTAAATTTACACTGCCATTACCTTCTGGTGAAGGAAAGCACCTTTTACACACATTTAGGTGGCAGAACTCCCTAGCAAATTCGGAGTCTAAAATTAGAAACAGGTGGTTCCCTCAGCTGTTCCTAATTGAAAATTATTAACTTCAGGTGATAATACTTTTGCTTTTGAAACTATGATCTCTGCTGCTGAGAACTTCCTTTATGAAGGGAACAACTAGGTCCCCTATTAAAGACACAGGAAAGTGAATAACCAGGCAAACATTCATAATGTACAGGCAATTGTAGAACATACGTTAGAAAATCAGACCTGAAGCATCTAATTAAAGCAATTTATGAAAGCCCTTTGCTTAGAGCTCATGGAATTCTATGGAAGAAATTCAGAGTGTTTCAACCACCATTAAGTAGTGACTATAAATCACAGATTATTACATGACTGCTCTATATTCTGCTTTTAATGTTGGTGACACCCAAGGAAACATCAAATAAAGAAACCAAGTGTTTTATCTGTAATCTCTCACTTTATTATTTTAGGAATGTAAGCATTTCCCTACTGCTATATTGAAAGACATTAGCATACGAGTTTGATTTTTCTTTTAAATATAGGGAAAATAACTGTGAGGAATATCAGAAATATAAGTGGAATATAAAAACATGAAATTATTTTTTTTCAGTTGGAGGGGCATGGTACATGTAAAACAGGGATAAACTTTTCTCAAATCCCTTAACCTAGAGGAATTGCCTCTAAATATGAAAGTGGTATTAATCTGAATGCCTCTTCTGCTTTAATTTTTCTTTAGCAAACACAAAGAATTCCAATAAGTCCCAAACCTTGTGAATTAGTTTCAATTAAGACTGACCTTTTTTCATGTGGGAAACTGCAATGTGCATGTAAATTTATCACTGAACATCAAAGGTTTAACAAACTGCTGTCTGTCATCTCTGTTGGTGTCATGTTAAAGTCAGGACCAATGCAGAGAGAAGACAGCCCACACAGTTTTTGCAGAAAGAGCAGACTTCTTGTACTGGCTCTTAGAAAATGATGTAGGTAAGTCCAGATCTGAATCAGAGACTATGGCAGAGGAGACACACACCAGTTTTTTTTCTTTTTGAGCTACTGTGTACTCTTTTGAACTTTAGATATTGCATGTACATTTTAGATGAGTTCTGCTTCATATTTGAAAAGTTTGAAACTGCCTTGAGTAAAAAGAATTATAATACCTACAAAAGATGCAAAAGTGTGGTGAAGAAGGCAGGTAGTCACCTTCTCAAAATTTTTACTTAGAAATTACAAACGCAAGCCTATGACTATGCCATTATGTTAAAGAATGCTCAGTTAATGTTATTGAGTCTCGTGTGCAGTGCTGGTTCCCTCACCCCCTTGCTCTCCAACTATGGGTCCTGCTAACAAGGTAGTAGTATTAAAAAAGATAGGAGAAAAGTAATAAAGAAGATAGAAGGAATGGAACTCATACACAAAGTTATGGAAAAACTGAGAAAAATAATACTTTTCCACCTGAAAAGCAAACAACTGCAGAGTGATAAAACAAAGGTTAGAAGTTGTTGGAGGCTAGAAGTGCAATTGAGAGAACAGTGTTTACTCTGTTCTTACATTTGTTACAACCTGCCCCAGAAGGGGAGGGTAACCCAGATTCTTGTTAATAAATCCCTTGGGGTCGATTAGAGTGAAACAACACTGAATAATCCATTTTTGTAAACTTATATATGTAGGGTTTATTTTAGAACAGTTTTGTTTCAAAGGTAAACAGGTATGTTGCAGTTTTAGGTGTTATCATCTACAGTAATACAGCAATATTAAAGCACAAAAATAACACTTAGGAAAATGTATAAGGAAAGGAAGAGAAAGAAAGGATAAAAGTGGAAAGATATAAAGAGTCACCATCTGCTGGATTCAGCGATTAAAATTGTTAGTTGCAGCTTCCATGTCTGTTGGTTGAAGTAGTGGTCACAGTCCTGTCGAAGTGATGGTCTTTATCCATTGGGGCTTGGGCGAAGCCCCCTGCAAAACTCAAAGACTTCGTGAGTTATTATACACTTCAAGCTCAGGTGGGAATGGCTTGTCCCTCCCCTGCGGTAAGGAGTTTTACAGTGGTTGGTGTCATGCAAACTACTTTCATACAGATTTTTCTAAAAGGAGCCAGGCTATAATACAGAAGTAAGGCAAAGTCTAACAAGAAACACACTGAACTATTGGAGGGAGAACTAGAAATCTGCAAGTTTTTTTGTGTGAGCAGTTCTGTAGTAGGATTAATCTGTCAAGCATTTTGTAAGAAGTGGAAGCTTATAGAGGTCTGCAGACATATTTCCCTTAATCTGTAATTTATCAAAATTATAGCCCAGTTTTGTAAATTCCCCTGTGGCACTAGCTAGTCCATCTTTCAAGGCATGAAAACAGCAAGAGGGAAAGAAAGTCATACTACTGCCCCACCTGGATTTGCTGTTTGGCTTTTAAGGGTGAATAGTGTAGTAAACCTTTCAAAAAGTGCATTGTTCTTGTGTGCCAAGGGACCCTAGGAATTCTCTGTCCTTTCAAATCACAGGAACTCATAGATTACTTAAGCTGCTTCAGTTAAATAAAGTTAAAAATTCATATTTAGCTTTATTTTGTCATAAACCTATACAGATAAAATGTAATGTTGATGTGAAAGATTCTGGCCATTTTAGCCTAGGTGCAGTTCTCAGAAGAATGAAAAGTGTTGATTGAGCAATTCTTGCATACTTTGCATATGTAAGCATATAATTTGAAGTTTGATAGACATAGAATGAAAATGTTGCTATTTCTGGTCTACAAATGCCTTAAAATAAACCTATTTAGAAACAACTTAACTTTTCTTTTTTTATACAATTATAAATGCTAACAGCCATAGTAAGTTATTGCTTTGATGGTTTTGGTTCTTTGCTATTTAAAAAGTCACTCAAAATTGTCTCTTCCCAAAATAATACAGTTTTATGATTAAAATTTTGTGGTCTGAAGAGATAAGGGAAAGAAAAAATGTATTATTTACTATTCATGAGGAGTCTCTGCTGATAAAGCAATATGCTCCTTATCTATTGATTTAAAAGATCAAATGAGGTACTCAGGTTACGTTTCTGTTTTGTTTAAGTAAGGTCAAATAACCTTCACCTCTATACTCTCACCTTCCACAATTTGAATGATTGTGATAAATTAGTTGTTGATAGAGATCAGTCTTACTGAAACTATGACTTGAAATTCTTCGAAATAAATGTAGATGGTTTTGTCAGCAATGAGTGCAGGTGAAAGAGAGAAATAGTTATTGCTTAAATACTGTGTAAAGATCATCTCAATGTCTAGTCCAATACTTTCCCACTCAACAGAATACAAAACTTTACAATTTAAAGTAAATTTCTTGGCATTATTGCAAATTAGATGGAAAATCATTATTGTTATTGTTATTATTAGATACCTATTCCTAGCCCTGTCTAGCAAATACTGTTGTACATGAGCAATGTTTGAATTCCTTTGACTCGTCAGAATAACAGTAAGACTGGAATTTGTCTAAAACAGGATTTCTTTGCTATAATGATGTAGGTTGTACCACTTCTATTCTAGCTGTTCAGAAATTATTTTATTATAAAACTTATGTTTTGTACCAATTTTTCCTTAATAAATATGAAGTCTTAACGTGTTCAATGAGAAGAGTGCACTTAGAACTACAGTATTATTAAAATTAGCATTTAATTATTTTGTGAAGGATGCAGTTGAAAGTGCCATTCAAAAATACTGTTAAACTCATACCTATATTCAGCAAAGTTCAGATCTTGCTTTGACTGACATATGGAAAAAAGAGATTTTATGGATCAAGTGTATGAAAGACACAACAGGCATAGTATAGAAAATTAAATCTGCTCACAATTCATGCATCATTCAGCAATAATTCTTTTGTAAAATACTGCAAGCAAGGAATATTTACTTGAACAATATAAAGCAGTCATGCATCTAGTTTAGAATGTGTCTGGAATTGAATGAGAAGTGGAAAAAAAATCAGTCATCCTAGTGAGAAAGGTTGTCACATGAATTTAGGGATATTTTTTTATTCTTTTCATCATCACAATTCAGTGTTTTTCATATTATATACTTTTTTTTTACGTTAAACCTTCTTTTACTTTCTGATTTAAGGTATTTTAATTCTGTACAACATGAGTTCCACTGAATACCTAAGGGAAGAACTTGCCTTATGAACACTAATTAGCAAGATATATTGAACATAAAAAAGGTATCAGGATATGTAATATGTCACCTTCTGGAATATGGATTTTTAAATCAGGCATAACTCCTAATGTAAGGAGGATCTATATTTGACACTTTTTCAGTGCCAGTTTGGAACACCTACATGTTTGTTTGAAATCTCAGTAATGAAGTGAACCATGTTGAATTGATCTAAAGCCCTTCAGCATCCATTTCACACTTTCTCTACTATTTCTTTATAATATTACAATTTATCAGATATTAAATAGAATTTCAAAAAATAAACAAAAATGAAAACTTTTCTCAGTGCCTTTTTTCACATCTGCAAGTTGGTCTTACCAAATGCATTTCCAAATCTGAATTTTTTTCCCGAGTCAAAAAGTTACACTCCAATCAGTTGTTAAATCCCAATTACATTTAATCACAGCATCATTGATTTCTGTATTTCTCGGCTAATTCTTGAGCTTTACTTGAGACTTCTGCTTCATGTTTATTCCAATTACAAGTTCTGCAATATGGGCTAAACCTACTCTTTATTGGATTTGAACCTATATCCATCTCTTCTGCCCAGCTCCTTAGGCATGCTGTACTGTCACCATCAATGTACTGTGTATGACAGAATGTGAACCACTGAGTTTTCTTTTGAGATCTCATCTACCCTCCTTACTTCATGAGGCAAAATACTGTCCTCTTTTGAAGCTGTCATCTCAGTATTATGCTTGAATATCTCCCCCCTTTTTTTTTTTTATTATTCATATAGGCATGTTGCTTTCTTTTTAAAACAATTTAGTTATTCTGATTAGTCTATTCCTGCTGTCAGAAGTGCTGGTTAATGATCAGGTGAATTTCCACTTTGGTGAATTTCCACCTCAACGTATTTCCTATTTCACCCATTGCCATGCTACTTGATCTCCAAACTACACAAAATACTTGCAACTGTGCTTTTATTTCTTGGAGCTTATTGATTTTTTACTACCTCTTTATAACAGCTCTTATTGATTACACACAGCTTGATGAATAGAAATCTTTATTTCTCATCTTCATTTTAAAATATTCTCTCCCTCATGATTTTTTAATGTAAGGCAAAAAGGATATTACCTTTAATCTGACTCAGCTTGGCGTCCAGCCTTTTACAATGGATGTATGATCAAAGTTAGAAATGCCATTCTTGTTTTCAGCATTATTCAACTTGTCCATATAAAATTAACACTGTACTTGGTATCTGCTTAGACTTTTCTGAATGTGTGCTACCTACTGCAGTATTCAGACAACTAAGTATTGGAAGAAACTGAGCCCCAGAATATTTTGTTATGCTAATATAATTTTGTTTTGGAAAAGATGATTGATTTTTATTTTTACAGTGAGTATAGGGCAATAGCAAAATGTCACCATTAAAAAACCAAACAAACAAAACCAAAAAAAAAGCCAAAAGCACCAAACCAAAACTGTTTAATTAACCCGAAGAACATAAAGTAACTCTTAAGTCAACAGCTCATCAAACGTTTGCTTGTCCAGAAATAGCAGGAGTGGCTATTTCATCTCCAGGACATAGGCTTGGCAGTCAAAATCTAATTACTCTTCTGGCTTGTGTTTAAACCATGTTGTGATCTTGGGAAATATTTTGTAATTTTTTTCTTCATCTATAAAATGAGGATAAATAAAATCCTTTCTGTAAAATGTCACATGGTGTACAGAATAGACGGAAAGTGGTATGTAAAAACTAGGTAACTATTATTTGGATTATATATAAGCTACCATTTATTGTTTTAGACTCCACCCCACACTTTTCTGCATTCAAGCTAATAGCAACACTTTCCCTGCCTATCAGTCTTATTGTCAGGACATCTCAACCTTTCTGCTTGTTTTCACCTAATATGGGGATAAAAGTTCACTGCTAAAGCAAGAGTACAAGCTGGAGGGCAGAGTGTGCTGGAAGCAAAGGAAATATGTTCCATGATGAGCAGTCTCCCAGAAATCCTAGGACACCATGGCAGAGTATAGGTCATGGAGCCCCAGTTAGATTCTACACTACAGAATGGAAGTTGCACAAATTCCTGCTCTCTGCTGACAGTAAACTACATCCTTCTTTGCTACAGGTTTGTCTGTGAGGGAAAGTTGAATGAAGAGTGACTAATTCCAACTCATTTTTTCACTTGTATGTTAGTTTCCATAGCGTTGCTCTACTGTGTCTCAGGACACTACTGATAGGAAGAGTCTGGAATGAGAGGATTGGGTCACAGCCAGCTTCACCAACCCACCAGACATCATCTAAGAGCAAAAATCCAAGTCTCTGTTAATAAAAGGAGTAAAACATCTATAAAGTCCCATTACTAATCTGAAAAATTTCTTTTAAAGGTGTGATTCAATTGCTTTCACTTAAGCTTTTAGTGCCCTTAGATGTTCTAGGGTACCTTGCTTGGCCTTCAGCTGCCACTCCAAGTGGCACAGGTATCCCATAAACCCATAAGAATAACCTAACAGTGCAGCAGTAATATCTCAAATATCCTCGGAAATGGAATCAAATCCCATGGATTTTTCTTTACCAAAATAATTTGTCATTTTAAAAGGAGGGAAGAAGTGCTGCCCTAGTTTCAGTGATACATTTGCCTTAACATCAGTCACCTTCAGAAGATATAGCTGAAACCAGAGCCCAGAGAGGCACCTTTTGACCCTCAGCATAGTTTACATCAGGTTGACCTCACTGTGTGGTAGCTTCTCCTAAGTGGTTCTATCTTTAAATTTTTCTGAAAATGAAGATGTAGTTTTCATTCAAAACTGTGATGAATAATAAAAGTCTAGCAAGCTGAATTTAATAATTTAAACAGAAAGGCAATGATGTATTTATGCTAAATAGAGTTTCATACAATATTTAATATAGAGAGTTGTACATTGAATCAGCAGTAAGTTCCCTTATATTTCATAAAGGTATTCAACTGAATGTCAGCAAGTTGCTGTAATGTCTAGAAATTGCAGAATAGTTTCATCCCCGTCATGTCTTTGTCCTGTGCTAGAGAAATATGCATGATAGCATGTGTATGCATTCCATTTGGGAACAGTGATATTTTTGGTTTGTGCTTCCAGAAAACCAGATACAACCAAGTCTTTTACATGTTAATTTGAATAAGTTTTTTTCAGCCAATAAGTGTCCTGACTTAAAGTAGTTTAGCATTTTGGATACTGATTAGACCTTTGAAGTCAGAACAGTTAATGCTTAAAAGTTAACAGCGTTACATACTTTTCAATGCCACGAAGGAAGTTTTTAAATAAACTTTCAATTAGTAAATACCAAAATGGCAAAGAAAAGTCAACTTCTGGCAAATTTTTTCTACATTTGTCTGTACAAAATCTGCAAAAGTGAAAGTGTACACAGGCAAAATCAGAATGTGATTAAAGAAATCTAAGATGCTAAAAAAAACCCTTATAATGTCACAGCTGGTATTTTGCACTGAGGTAGTAAGTCTGAACGACTAAAACATATCAGATATGCAATGCAAAAGTGCCTGAATATTAGCACAGGACTGTTTATGTAGTATTAACTACTTTGTTGTTCATTTATAATTTCCAACAGTCAATCTCATCTTTGTACTTTTTTATATTTTTAGAAGTTGTATTGTGCAACAAAAATGATATTGTGCAACAAAATTAATACTGAATAAACAAGTGAAGAGTTTAAGGAAGCTAATGTGTGCATTTCTGAGCTTAGTTTCCTTTTCAGCATAGTGTATTTTCTGTAGGATGGCCTTACATAGGATTTTATGTGATGACAGATTATCAAAACAGCCTCTCTTCTCTTGCCCTTATGTTTCCCAATACTTTTAGTAAATGCCAGGTTTTGGGATCTATTATTCCAGTAGACTCTTAAAAAATTATGAATAGAATAACTATTTGTTGAAAGGAAGAAAAAGTGATTTATAGTTAACAAAAACATCTGAATATTCTAAGCCAGATACAGCCCAATAAAAGTGTCAAAGTAGAATATTACTAATGAAAAATTAATTGATAAGAAATAAAAAACATTTTCAAAGTATTATTTTCTTCTAGTGTTATGTAAACATTCCAAATCCCAAACAGATGTGACTGATGCCAAATCAATTTCTGTACATCCTTTCCTTTCAGCAACTTGGAAAGTGATGTTGTTTCTGCTTAATGAAAATTGGTCCAGGAGCAAAAAGCCCACTTCATATGGTTTTAACTCCTGTAGTATAATCTCTGAGCTGTTCCCTGTCTCTGACTGATTATGCAAGCATTATCTGAAAAAGCACTAACATAGAACGGTCTTAGTACAAAAAATCTGTTAGAAATCATAGATTATTGACAAAGAGAACTAAGCAGAAGGTCAAATCTCCAGTGGACTGGCTGTAGAACACAAGCAGAACCTAATCTTAATACACTTTTTAGTAAATAAATTGGGATGCTTTCAAAATTATACAATCTCAACAAATTGACATATTCATTCTGATCTACTATGGACATTATTCCTTTGATTGTTTTATTTAATTCAGTGTGAATTCTCAACAGTGAATAGGGGAAAAAAAATTTATCCTGGTTAATGAAACCAACAATGGAGTTTGATTAAGAAAAATTGAACCTTTTATACATATGTCACACACTCCACTTCCATAATTAGTCAACATTTTCATGTTAAACTTTTCTTGTAGATAAAACTGCATATTTAAAGCTTTTGTTTATGATTCTATAAAACTTTTATGATTTGGATGTTTGGTACATGTTCTGCCCAAGTGGTCTGGGTATTTTCAGTACCTCAAAACAAGCCCTCAGGACTTACTGCATGCACACAGGCTATTGCTACTGCATATATCAGGTTGAAGAAATCCAAAAGGCAAAAGGCTGATGGTATGAGCCAGTTGGCTTGTTTGCACATGTATAGAAAATTTCTCTGGCATTTCTTGACATTCTGCAAATGCTATAATACCTGATTGGACTTCCTGAGTAAATGTCCATGCTGCCATGTTTTTCTGAGTCAAGGCTACCAAAAAGAGAATTCATAGAATTACAGAATCACAGAATGAGTAAGGTTGGGAGGGACTGCAGTCGGTCATCTGGTCCAACCTCCCTGCTTAAGCAGGGTCATCCTAGAGCACATTGCACAGAATTGCATCCGGATAGTTCTTGAATTATCCTGTGGAAATCCAGAACTGAGTTAGCTCTCATACATTTCCTGAAAAACATACCAAATGTAGAGATTTCAATTTCCCTACAACTTCTAGCAGTGATTTCTCATACTGCAATATAATTGCATGCATATAGCAAGAAGGGAAGGTAGTCAAGGTAGTCATAAGTGCTCAGAACTAATTTTTCAAATTGGTTTTATGAACCACTGGAGCTGAAAAGCCTTGGAGACCTCTTTGCAATTTCTCGGCAGCAATAATACAGTTGGCTAAGCCTAATAAAACACAAAGCATCTCAACTAGGTATGAAATTGTTGTTATCATTAGAAAATCACTGGCCATCTGGTTGGGCATTATGTGCAATAAGCTGTAGACTACTGATCTAAAATTCAGCATTAGAAATATTTTCTTGAAAAAGGGAGAGCTAAATATAGGCTACATCATCAATATTCATAATCAGAGAGAAATTTCTAAGGTCTGAACTCTACAGTGTGAAAGCTAATAGAGGACAAACAAATTAATCTGTTCACCTGAAAGTAAATAAGCATGCAAGTGAAGCGAAACTCTCATTTAAACTCAGATACTAAGGGATAGTACAGTAGAATTTTAGATATCATTTAAAGCCTTTATTATAAAATGATTGTGTGCATCATCCTAGAAGTTATGCAAAGGTTATGTGAATCAGAAAGAGCCTACTTTTCTGAAAAAGAATGAAAAGATTACAATAAAGAAATCTCCCGCTTTCCTTTTTTAAACTTTATTTGTACAAGTTTAAGTGGTCTTTGAATTAAGGCAAATCTGTGGGGCCATATAAAGCATCCAGATAATGCAGACAAGTCAGTTCTCTTTAAAATCCACATTATCCAATACACTATTTACATCTTTACAGTGATCACTTACAAATGGTGTTTGATAAATTTAATGCTTGCAATTGATTCTGTGAGTTAAAAAATGTGAAGTATTTGTATTATTATCTAAATTGCTCTAGAACTACACATGTTCCTTTTTCTCCTAGCTGCCTTCAGTGGATTTACATGGCTATGTAATGAAAATTAACAAAACATTGCTGTGTATGTTGAAAGACTATATGGCCCCCAAGAGAAATGTCATTGGAAATGCATGAATTTTTAATTTTTGTCTTTTGATTTAAATAGGTGAACAAAGAAAGAATAGCTTTCAGTAAATGGAAAGTTAGAAATTATCTGACTGAGAAGAATTGTAGCCCTGAAAAGGCTATACACATAGTTTTGCTTCAGGTCACTTAAAAGTTTGGACACACTTGACAGATCACTGACAATCTTTGAACACATATCCAGGCATTTCTTCTTGTTCTGGAAGTAAAGCCTCTGTGGCTGTGCCTTGTGTGCCAGGCAGGAATACTTTGCATTGCATTCAAAAGTCCTTTTTCCCCCGATTGATGTATCAGGTACCTGGCGAGATTACCCTACATCTTTTGAATCCACACGCTCTAATTTTTGAGGGAAGCTGGAATATGTGTATGTCTCAGGGGAACGCAGAGGAAAAAGTATACACAGGTCTTCTTCCAGCAGTTGAGAAGCATATTTCTGTTACAGAGTTCCCTTTTTTTTAATGTGAAACCCAACTATCCAAAACAAGTAGAGGATATGGTTACAATCCTGATAAAGGTAACAGTTGTTAGCTATTATTGTCCTTCCTTCATAGTCCTCAGAGTCAGCTCTTGGGGATAAAAAACATCTGTGTCTCATATATGAAATCTAAAGTGAATTAATCTATTTGAGCAATTTGTTAAATGAAACTGGGGCAGTGACAACAAAAATAAAAGGAATATGCTACCTCCCTGCTGTATAATACCCAACATGTCTAGGAGTAATTTGTCTTTCCCCCCTGCTCCCTGGGAAATCAATACTACATGAGAGGAAAATTCTTAGCAACTGAAGAGCAATTTGTATGCCAGCATCCACCATATATCTTGAGATATAGGTAAGTCCTAGCAGGCATCAGCATTAAATGGCTTGGGGCAGAAAATATTTTTCAGTGTAGCGAAAGGCAAAAGGTTATTAAAGGGATGTCTTTTATAATTTAAAAAAGGAGGATTGTCTAAATATTCCTTCTGAATATTTATTGCAGTTACTTTGTGCAAAAGAGGCATACAGTACAATATTTACTTTGTTGCATTTGAACTTATAAGAAGATGAAGCCACATGCTATACAAAGCATAAATGATCAGGAAATGTGAATTTCAGTGAGAACCCCAAATTTATCTGTCAGTTTTCTTTACTTTTCCTGCTATATACTCATCCTATGTTAAGGTCAAGATCTTTGAAAATTGCAATGTGGACCAGCATCCAAATCTTGCAGATCTAGTCCCCATTCATGGTAACGTACATATTTCATGTACATATTTCACTCTAACTCTGGTCAGCATAATTGTATAGTGTTATCAGGATGATGTTAAGAAACCCAAACACTGAACACTGTGGACTCATGAATTAACTTTGTGATGTCCAGAAGTCTCCTTTACATAAATAACAGAACCTTGAAGTAGGGTGGTATGGTGATAGAGTAATGCTTCTGCCAGATGTTCCATTCATGACTGATGTTATTTGCCTTCTCAAAACTTGAAGCCTAGGCTGGTACATATTCCAAACATATCTCTAGTTAAGAGAAGCATGTATTCTCTCTAGCATCTCTCCCTTTCCCTTTCTTTTCTTCCACTGTCTTCAGGTCTCAACCATAGAACAGACCCAAAACAGAGGGAAAGTTCACCCTCACCAAAAATCCTACATCCATGTGTCCGAGTGATACTGAATTACAGATACAGTTACTGAGTTACTGAGGTACAGTCTTTTTAACTCATTGTATAATCAGAATTCAAAGAGCATGGTCTTATGGCAAAAGTGACTCAGGAAGTCTGGGCTCTGATTATTTGTTTTCTCATGAGCAAGAAAATTGCATTACACTTCACTTCTTCCCTTGGAAGACACAGAAAATATATTTCTCTTGTGCTTTGTTTTTGTCTATTTTCTCTTTATAAATTGAAGAAAAAACCTCTATCTTTTTGTGTGTACTTTCACTTCACAGTTCCTAGAATCAAAACTAGCATTGGCTTTAGTTTCTAGCAGAGGTATTTTCTCAGGAGTATCTCCTGAAAATGAGCAGGCTCAGTCAATGAGGGGCCGCTACTTCCCTCGTGAGGAAGAAAAAGACACGGAGCAAAGGCAGAGAAGTAGTATTGAATTAGGTTTCCTGTTGCCCCTGAAGATGATATCAAGATTTACTATTACTGGGAATTAGCATTCTTCTTAACAATAGTTAAAGCATACAGTGCATTTAGTGCCTTAATATGAACTTCAGTCCAAGTATTTGACATTGACAGTAGGCTGATTAATGAGAAGGAAGTTTTTTTCTATTTATTAGATATGAAAGTTATTACTAACAATTATAATATTAGAAGAAAATCTATATATGTTTTTATGAAAAGCATATATATATATATATATATATGAATATATTATGAAAATTCTTTGGCTTTTCAGTAAATAGCTATATACCAGCCTTTTGTCCAAGGATTCTTGATCACAGTGGTTGCATTTTGGGAACTAAAATGTAATTGTCATAGGAGTGTAGAATAATCCATCCAGAAGACTGGATACAGTGTACACGTGCATCTTTTATATGACATATATGTGTGACAGCACGTGCTGTCACAAGTTTCACTTGGCATAAAACACACACTTGTTGAAGTCAGAATGACTCTATTCGGTTGGGTTTTAGTCGAGCTGAGTATAATTTAGAGGACCAAACGTGACTCTGCTTGACTAGGAATAACACTGTTTAAATGAAGAAGCAATTCAGCAGAGCACTAGGGAAGAAGAGGAAGCAGAGGTTTGGGGAACAGTGTCCCAGCACTATGCTGCCCAAATAACAGCACAACATATTTTGTAGTATGTACATATAGAGGAATACTTGAAGTTGTATATACAGATATCTGTACACTTCCTTTCATCAAGCAGCAGAAGAGTTCTAAATTCTTCATGCTGGCTTTCTTTCCCCACTTGCTGTGTTGCCAGCAATACAGAGAGTATTAACAAACGTTTTATAGACTTTTTTGATGAAAGATGTTTTAAAGCTGCCAAGTTCATAGTCATTTGTGCCTTGAAGGCTAGATGAGAAAGATTGTCAGGGAAACACATAATAATGAGTTCCAATAAAAAATGTTGCCTTTAGAAAATTAAGGAAATAGGAGCCAAAGATCTACCAGGCTAATATGTAATTGTTGTGGCTTACACAGTAGAACAAAACACTGCATGGATACCTTAGGTTTTGATGTAGAAAGTTGATTTGTAAATGCTTTAATGAGTTTTCAAACAGCATTAAGATGATAAGAGTCAAAAGACACTTTTTGCATCATGCAGAAAGTACTACAATTGTTTTCTGAAATGTGTTCCAGCTAACTGCTTGTGTCATTTCTACACACATTAAAGGTTTTTAAAACAATAATGTCATGTGAAGTGCTTTTTTTTTTTTTTTTCCGTCAAAACTGCAATGTGACATGATCCTATGGAAATTCAGTGAAGGCCATGTAAATTAATTTAATGGAAAAGGAACATAGCTTTTACATACTTCTATTTTCCCAGAGGTCACAGAATCACAAAACTATTAAAGATCGGTTCACCAGTGGGGTCATCTGGTCCAACCTCCTTGCTCAAGCAGGGTTATCCTATAGCACAGGATTTTGTCTGGATGGTTCTTGAGTATCTCTGGTGAGGGAGATGCCACAAACTCTCTGGGCAATCTGTTCCAGTGCTTGATCACCCACACAGCAAATAAGTTCTTCCTCATGTTCAGGTGGAACTTCCTGTGCATCAGTATGTGCCCACTGCCTCTTGTCATATTGCTTAGCACCACTGAGAAGAGCCTAAATCCATCCTCTTGGCACCCTCTCTTCAGATACTTCAGCTCTCTCAGCCTTTCCTCGTAAGGAGGAAAGTCCCTTAGTCATCTTTGTTGGCCTCTGCAAAACTGGATACAGCACTCCAGATGTGGCTGACTAGGACTGTGTAGAGAGGCATGATCACCTCCCTCGACCTGCTGGCAATGCTCTTCCTAAGGCACCCCAGTATATCATTGGCCTTCTTGGCAACAAGGTCACACTGCTGGATCATGGACAGATTGTCATCCATCAGGACCCCCAAGTCCTTCTCTGCAGAGCTGCTTTCCAACCTGTACTGATGCCTGCAGTTATTCTCCCCTGGAATAGCCTTGCCTTTGTTCAACTTCAGTCAGTTCTTCTTTGCCCATCTTTCCAACATTTCAAGGCCCTTCTGAAGGGCTACTCAGCACTCTGGGGTAATGGCCTCTCCTCCCAGCTTTGTGTCATCAGCAAACTTGCTGAGGGGACTCTGCTTATTTACATCAGACTTCCTGATGTGATTACATTATACATCAAGATTAGAATGTTTAGCAAAACAAACAATTTAACATTGACACAAAGGAAATTTGGAAATATTTCTCTCTTTCCTTTCCCTGCAAATTTTCTGTTTAACATGATCTTATTTGGTAAGGCACTTCTAGAAGAGGATTTTTGTTTGTTTAAGTACTCATTGTAAGAGCTGTTGGTGGACAATTAAACATTTCTATTGCACTGAGTCAGAATAGAATCCGTTTCTTCCAACTGGTGACTAACATACTGCCAGGAGCGTGCAAAGGAAATTCAGCCACTGTAAAAGATAAGAATAAAACCTTAATTTCCCCAAAGAGCTGATGCTTTAAAAATGAAAATGCTATCACTTTTCTGCTTTGTTTCATTTTGCTTCTTAATATAGATTATAAACTGTGCCCCTAAAAGATTACCCTTGGGAGGAAAAGATCAAAATCTTAAAAAGAGCCTGGCCTAGAAAAAAGTCATCTGTCTATAACATACTACTCTCTTTTTTCCATCCACCTTTGAAAAATAACTAAATAGGGTCTTTCTGGTAGATACCATATTCAGGTTGCAAATATAAGACACGGGTTCAACATAAGGAATAAAACCAGCTGGGAAAGCAATATATACAAATTAGGAGGGAAATTGTTATTGAAGTATGAAGAAAAATCTACATTGGATTTCTAGTCTGAAACAATATGCATAATCATAGTTTAGATCCACATAACTGGTCAGGGCTTTTATAAAACCCAAAGGGGACCCTGGCAGTTTTCTGGAATCAATATTTACATGTCAATCCTTCAGGCTGGGTGTGCTGAATCAGCCACAGGAGCCTACATTTTGTTGTCATCCAAAAGACTTAAGATAACGTAGCAATTGCTGGACACTACATATATCTATGCATTCAGCCACCTCTTTCAGAGCTTCTGAACCAGCAAGCCTTGTAGCTTTTGTTGCCAATACCAAGTCAGTAACTTCAGGGCTGTAATTTGTCAACTGTCTAACTCTGTGAACTGACAGTCTGAAAGCGATGAGATGTGGAAAGTTCACAGACCAGCACCTCATCTGTATGATCATGATCATGTGGGATTTCATTTAAATAATCAGTGGAAAAAACTCTGTCCTTCTAGTCTTCCACTGGGGGACAGCATATATTGATTTAGTGGCAAAGAGAAAGGACATAGAAAGCAGGTTCTGGACTACCAGAAACCTTTATGTTAATTTATTAATTTTCTTCCCATCACTGCAGTGGAAATGGGATTAGGCTTGGTAGTGAGGCGTAGTGCCAAGGCACTGTGAGGCATTTAATGGTTATTCACTGTTCGATTATTGCCTCCTCTTTTTGCTTCTCCTCCATCATTTATGACATATTTAGGAGACAGTTGTAACAAAAAGACCACCAAAATGTGAGACTAGAAGTGGACCATGAACCTCTAAGAACTGTTATATGAAATATGGGAAAAGTTTTGTCCAAATAGCCCTCACTTGATTACAGAGGCAGAAATGCTCTGGCATCCAGCTGAGTATCACACTAAGCTAGGTTTCCTCCGTATGTCCATATTTGTTCTTGATGACATAGATTTCCATTCCTTACATAATGTTTCTGATGGACCCAGTGTCAGTTTATCCCTAGTTTTATCCTGGGTAACCATGGCTTTTTGATTTTTCTTTTGCTCAAAAGCTAAAGTTGAGAGCCCTATGAATTGAGTACTTGTGTAAAGATACTGACTTTTCTCTGCTTACATTCTACCAGCCAAAAAGCTGCTTTACTTTTCTCTCTTTTTTTTTTTTTTTAATAATTAATCTAGCTTAAAAATGGATTAGTGTTGACATCTTTTCTTAACAATAAGGATAGAAACTCAGAATGAACAGCTGTTTGGACAATCTTGGATGAAAGCCTTTCCCTAGGCAAACACAGTGGATGCAGAGACACATGCAAGGGCACATTGCTGCCTTTATTGATGTCCATCTGTTAGACTGGCATGGTGCCCACTCAGAAGCTGAGTCTAAAGCAAGGTCTTTGTGATGTAGGCTCTGCCTCCTCTATGACAGTACTGCCACCTGTGTGCTAAATGACTTTTCACAATAGCTTCCGTTTTTAGGTAAAAAGCAAAATACTGTTTCTAAAAAAGGAGGAAAAAATAAACATAATCCAATGAAAAACTGATTTTTCTTTCAAACAAATTTGGTGTAATGACTTTATATGTGTGCGTGTGTAGTGCATAAATATGTACATACACACATATGTAAAATCACATTGTTGTTGCCTGTTTTGACAGGTGACTGGAGTTACTTGTTTTCACAAAGGCTGAGAATTTAGCATTAATGAGGCAAATGATCTATAGACTTCACAGAATTTTAGAGGAAGGGAGAGTATTTACCAGTTTCACCTGGGAAAAGTTTACTTATAGAAAAGTGATCACATTTAAGTACCTGAAGAGACTGATTCTTTCTATTCCTGGAAATTCTTTTAATAGCTACATAAGAGGTATTTTATTTCAATGCTTATGAAATGTCCATTCCTTACCTACCTGATGGACCCATTGTCACCAAACATGTAGCAGTAATCTTTTCTAGGCAGTGAATGGAATTCCAGGTAATTCCTACTGCCACGCATAATCCTTCTCCAAGCTCTTAAAATGACCTTAACTGTTGTGTGCAGAATTATAGCCGCAGTGTTTCATGTCCTGCCAAAACTCAGCTTATTTTTCACACAAAGTATTCTATTTAATTATGTTTTCTTCAATAGAACTATTTATTCTTCTATTTTATTGCAGTCTGGTAAATGAAGTGCAAAGTTTTATGCCATGTCTAATAATATTATGTAAAAATATGCGTAAGTTTATTTTTTTTTAATTAATATGATTTTAAGTATGAAAGTGATTCTTTATTTGGAACTCTGGACTGTTGCCAATCTGCTCTGGAAACCTCACTGATGAGATTAGTAAGAAATAACTTCAGAATATCCTAACTTTTCCTATTTAATGAAATCTGAGTATTTTCCCTTTAAATGCATGCAGGTTTATTATTTTAGAATTATTTTTAATTGTGAAGAAGAATATCATACAACAATTACAGAGGTAAAAAAATCTTTTCAACAGTTTTGACATAGAAATATTACAAAAAATGTCACCAGGTGGCAATATTACACAACCTCTTCCAAGTTACTTTTGTTGTGTTAGCAAATAACATGTTTTAGAAAGATGTGTTAGCTTTAACCTTCAGATGGGTAAGCCTAATAGCAGCTCACGCTGAAGAGAAAAATTCCTGAGTGTCAGAAATATTTACCATCTTGGCTTCTGATTAGAATTCATCATTGAGGCAGACGTGGCTATGAATAGGTAGACACTGTTTCCTGAACTGTGTGAATGGCAGACATATATTATGCCCTATGGGCTACTCAGGTTACACAATGTAGTTTTAGCACTACTAGCTGACCTCTTAACTGGACTCATGGAGCAAATCCTATGAAGTTGAAACCCTTAACATACGAAAATAGTTTTACTGTACAAAGAGCTTTCCAGAGCCCAAAGAGAAGATTCTGTTATCAGTTTAGTTCTCTGCATTGTGATGTTTAAAGGCAATGATATTCTTACTCTTTGAAAGTTCTTATATGTGTTGATGATTTTCTTGCATGTTATCTACAGCCAACTATGACTTGCATCACAGCAGATGAGAATCTGACCTAAATTTGGCTAGATCATTTCAGCCCTGTGTTTGCAACTTCCTGGAAAAATTATCACCTATACTACAACAGTAGATTCAGTTACAGGAATGATTTTTATGAGTTTCCTAAACACATGTAACCATTTACTCTCCCAAAAATCATATTTTTATGGGCTTGTGGGCAGTGTGGGAGGATGCCTTAAGGGACATTAGGTAGGGGCAATAAGGCCTGGTAGTTCCCTCAGAGTCCTGAGCTTTTTTGAAATAGTAGCTTTGTACCTTTGATTGATGGGCATTCCAGTCTGTGTGGTAATTATTCATTCTCACAGATTGCTTCTTGGTGAAGGAAATACTCCTTGAACTAGCAATATCGATTGTAATATTCATTGTACATTTTTGCAATAATTTTCAATGAGTCACTTTATGAGTGTTGTGATTTAATGCCAGCTGGCAACTAAGCACCTCTCAGCTGCTCACTCACTTCCCCAGTGGGGTGGGGGAGAGAATCAGAAGGGTAAATGTAAGAAAATTTGTGGGTTGAAATAAAGACAGCCTATTAAGGAAAGCAAAAGCTCTGCACACAATTAAAGCAAAACCAGGAATTTGTTCACGACTTCCTGGGCAGGCAGGTGTTCAGCTATGCCCATGTGATCAGGGCTCCATCACATATAGTGGTGACTTGGGAAGACAAACATCATCTCTCCAAACATCACCCCCTCCCCTTCCTTCTCTTGCGCCAGATTCATACTGAGCCTTAAGCACCATGGTATGGCATTCCCTTTGGTCAGTGGGAGTCAGCAGTCCTGCCTGTGTGCCCTCCAAGCTCCTTGTGGATCCCTCACCAATGGGGTGCGGCAAGAATCAGAAAAGGCCTTGCTCCCTGTAAGCACTGCTCATCAGCAATGAAAACATCACTGTTATCAGCACTGTTCCCAGCACAAATCCAAAACACAGCCCCATACTAGCTATGGTGAACAAAATAACTCTTTCCCAGCCAAAACCATCACAATTATTAGGAAAGTTCAAACTTTCACCTTTGAGCTGATACAAAGTGAATGTAAGTAGGAACTGTATCATTATCTGTACATTGAAAATAGGTATTATTTTATTAACACAAAGTGTCCAAATTTTGGACTGCTTCATATTGAGACTCTTGAATAAAGCACTGCATTTTCTTGGTTTTTTTGCAAATATTAACTAAGGCAATGATTGCAACAAAGAGTTATTCCTGAAAGTCTTACTACTTTTATCACACTTTCTTAGGAAAGGGCTACCTTAAGACAAAGCATCCCTATTCCAAATCCCAAAGCAGTCCACATTCCCTAGTCCAAGCAAAATGTTGTTTTTCTTTCTCTTCAGTCTGAAGTCTTTAGTGTAAGAAAAGTTAAAATGTTGGTAAGAAAATTTGTACTGAGATACTTTCCTAGAAATTGTATTTTCCATACAGAAAATAAAACCAGATTAATAATTAAATGCCAATATCAGCAAAGCCATCAAGGTGTATGTATATGGCGAAATTCAGTGCTCTGAAGAGATATTGATCATCTTTGTGAAGCAGTCTGGCAGGAATAATCATCCACTGCCCACTGAATCTGTCAAATACTTCCTTGAGGTATTTGCTAGATTAGAGCAAGCCTTTTCCCCATGAATTACCTTTTCAAATGGTAATGTATACATGCAGCATTCGTCCAGAGCTTTGTAGCCCTTAATACAAGGATTACTATGACTTATTTATATTGAAAAGCCAAAGAATAAGTGCTGTTTGTATAAAAAAATCAATTAGTGTCATAAACATCACTTTACATCTGAGAGTAGATTGCTACAATACCCTTGATGCTGTTATGTTATGATTAGCACCCATTTGTGAAATAGAAATAGTTTGCTTCAAAGACCATAGGAGTGTTTTCCTGTATTTGATTGACATACAGCAATTGCAATTGTTCCACATGTGGTAATAAAATCCACTTAAAATACACATTGTTACGGAGTCCTTAGTTCTTCTTGCCTTCCACCAGTGGAAAATAAACTTGGTGTCTTTTAACTTTATGAGATTTTTTATTTTACTTTTATTTTGCTCTGGAAAAGATGCCTTTGCAGGGAGCACTTTGATGATATAGATGACCAGAAAAGCTCTGGTAACTAGAAAGATGTAGATATCCCTCATTAGTATGCTGAAACTGTATAGAATTGTTGCTGCTTGTTCTTACTTTATTTAGAGCATTTTCTCAAGAGAACTGTATGTTTTACTTAAGAAATGTTTGAAGCATAGTTTGCAGTAAACACATAACGTTAGTACCTGTCAGTCTGCACAGAAAGCTTTTTTTGCTACTGGAACTCAAAAATTCAGAAGCACTTTGTATAACAAGGAGTTCCAATTGTATTTGAAAGCTGAATGTGAAATACATTTGGTGCCAAACTTATGCTTTAAAAGCAGTACAAAAAAAAATATCATCAACTAGCAGCTTTTATCTATTGTTTTACTATTAGCAGCCCATTACTTTTTGCTAAATGATAGTGTTGATAAGTAAACAGAAAATACATGGCATTATCTTTCATCCTGCCTGCTAAACGCCAGCCCTTAAATAGTAAAGGTAATAGTTCCATGAAATGCAAACCCATAACAGTACTGTGGTGTAAAATGAAACATAGCTTCCCTGATTCCAATTACCTAATGAAGACTCTTGTCTTAGGCATCGGAATTTTAACTGACATTAGTATCATTGGGTGATGGTTTCCACCAGAGATCAGCCCACTGTGAAGAAGTAGTGACACCTAAGTTGGGCACTTGTTGGAAGATATCTGTGACTCAGGGTTTTTTTCCAGATGAATGAAGCATATTTACTTTGACTCTAAATTAAAGGATTTTGTGTTTATGACAAACACAAAGAATATATTCTGAAACCATTTTCCTTTCTAGATTTTAAATGAACTGGGTACACATTCTTTACTGAGTTTTTACAGAGAACAGCTTACACAAAAGCAATTTTAGTAGGTGGAAGACAATGATTTTCCTTTGCCGAAATAATGAGCTTGTCTGCTTTGTTTACTTTGCTGTGTTTTTCCTTACTGTTTTAACTGTAAGGAAAGAAAACAGATTTTTTCCAACAGTTCAATTAGTTGTACATTTTTATCTCTGTAGTGAGTAGTAACCCGATCCCAAGATTTTAATTTTAAAAAATATGCTTTATTTACTGTTATACAATAATGTAATAGTATAAAATCATCTTAATTTCAATTCACTAGAAATAATATAATGTCTTAAACTTCTAAATATGAAGTCTCACAGCTTCCAAACTCCCTGGGATCATTTGCAAAACTCTATTCTTTCTTTTAGCAGGAAGTTCTCTCAGTTTAGGACAAGAAACATAGGGAAAGATGATCAGTGTTTTCCAGATGGAAATGAATTAAAAAAAAAAATCTATTAATGTCTCAAACCTGAAGGTCCAAACATATTTTAAATATAATATTTTTAGGAAAATACCCTATTTTTTGTTTCATAGATACTTCTGAAATATCTGTTTTTCCAATTATCATATATATATGATTAATAGTTATAATCTGAACTTATAAGAGAGTTTTCTTGGATTGCTTATTTCTCTGAATAAAGATTATGGAAGGTTCTATACTCCTCATGCAAAGGGGTGGGTTTTTTTTCATATTTTAACTGGTTTGAGTCTTTTGGCAGTATGTGGATATCGATAGGTGATAAATATGAGTTTAATAACACTACCAACATTTTCTTACTGCATTGAGATATGAAAATATATTTTTTGTCTCTTCTAAATAATAATAGAATTATAATTTCAATTTTGAAGTATTGGTGTTCTGTAGCTTAGATAAGGGGAAAGACTGCATATAACGAGTAATTCCTATTTTTTCCTGGCTGTCTTGACTTTCTCCCTTTTTTAATTAGTTGAGTGCCTGTTTCTTCATTTTTTTAATAAATTTTGAGCAGAGAAACAGTAGTACATGTTTTAGTTTATTAAACTGAAGTGAAATTTATTATTTCCACCCAGCTTTTTTGTTTATCCAGACTACTGAAAGAGCTGCAAGAATTATCATTCTGTCTGTATTTGTTGATGATGATTTTCTCTGGTTATTGAGCTTTGTGATTAATTACTTGATCCAGCTACACCAGATAATTTGACATAGTCTATTTTTAAAAAAAAAAGCAGTTGTAAAGGATCACAGGATAATGCAGCCGCTCAAAACAATGCAATTATGCCATCATCCTTTGCTGAATTTCTTGAAAAGAAGCTTTGCATTTTAAAATAATTCAACTCTAAAATTCCAATAAAGCTTTCACTGGCAAAACTTTATTTATTTATTTATTTGACCCTAAAAAGGAAACATTTCAAAATGATAGCATTTGGATAATAAGATTGGAAAAAAATTGTTATTTACAACTTATCAAAGCAAAGGGAACATGGAAGCACAAAACTATCTTCATGCTTTATAAGAAAAGCTTCAGCATATTTTGTCAACTATGTCATTGATCACCTAAAGCTTTTGGCTGAAAGTCATCTCACACATTTTAATCTCTGTATCTGTGCCTAATGTTACCTGTCTGTCATGTTCACTACTATCAAGACTTTGATCCAGAAAAATAAGTAAATGATTAATGTAAGCTCATGAGAAATATTGAACTTAATAAAAATCTAACAGAACACTTAACTGAAAAATAAGTTCTCTTTACTGACAAATATATATATATTTGCATATTTGTACCAGAAAGAAGTATGAAACAAATTATGACAATTTTAAATAAAAGGGAAGTTAATATTCTCCACTTCCTTACACAGCATTTTGCATTTAATACAAATCACTCTGTGTTCCTGGAAATAATACAATACAGATCTCCAAGACTACAGGAGAACACAGAGCTAATTTTTCTATAACTTGCATAATGCTGTCTTGACTGTAGGGAAACATATTTTCAGTTAGCCAAGAACCATGTATTACTAAAACTGTGAGATAAACTAAAACAGGAGGGTTGCCAAACATCCCATTCCCTATAATCCTAGTCTAGTAAGAGACAAGAAATAAACAATGTCTAAGAAGTAGGAAACCAGTTTACTAAGTATGAGATCAATATTTTGTGAAAAATTAAGAAAAAAGCTGTTAACAATTTGGCTCCATTTGCTTCTCTAACTTAGGTACTTTTGTCTTTTGTTATTCACCCTTCTCTTTTACTACATTGTATTTTAGGCCTTTGTAATACATGTGAAAGGGAGCAAATTATTTCACTAGCTGTCTTCTAAAGAAAGTGGATAAAAAATTATTAGTCTGCTGCCAAGAAATAACTTCATTCCCAATAGCAACCTACTGAAAACCTAACTATCAGTCTCTTATTGAAAGCCTACAGAGTATTTAAATTACAATATTAAAACATTTAAGTCACCGTGCAGAGGAGGAATACATTTATGCAAAACACCAAAAGTTCAGTTCCTTATCATGAAGAGAAACTTTTAAGGGGTTTATTATTTCTTTGCTTATCACAGAATACAGTATTTTAAAATTAAAATGAACAATATTTTCAAAACGAGAAACTGCATCTCAAAAGTCTCTTGGTAGATAGGATGCACAAGTATTTTAAGAATGACACTAGGCATCTAGTACCCAGTATACACAGGGACAAGCTGAGTTTAGGAGGCTACTGCTAAAGTTTTCTAACCCCATATTCCTTCACTGTGCAATTTTGAGTGTAGATATGAGCCTTGGGAGTTAGAAAACAAGTGTTTTAGCTTTCAGTGATGCAGGATTTCAATGAAATTTGCCTTCAGAGTTTATGGGTTGAAGTGGAAATCATACAGAATGCTGATGCTCTTTAATAATTCCTCTTCCTATTAGTTCCCATTACCTTTAGTACCCTGAGACTCCTGTTGTCTTCTGGTCCCTCAGTATATCTAGCTTGTTTGGTACTTCCTTTTGGTGCCTTCAGTTCTGCATAGGTCACCCCATGAAGTTCCAGTAGCTCTACCTTCTTATGTCCTGCCTGGTTAGAAAATCAGTGAACACACTCAACAATGCAAAGCTCCATGTATCCTGAGGAGCAGGAGCTGGGTAGCAAGCACAATACCACTGACTAGACTCCCTTCATTTTCTTTTTTTTTTTGCCCAGCAGATCTGATGAGATCTGTACTCTTGACAAGTCATTGCACTTTACAAAATGTGTAGCAAAGTGAGACACTTCCTCTCTGAAAACATCTGTGGACATTGACCAGTTGGTGTAAAAGATGTTAGATATACAGTTGTATAACCAGTTTTCTTCAGAAACAAGGCAAGAATAGGAGTGCCATTATCTAGTACTGTTGGTTGAGAACCTGTAAGTTCATTGCACAAGAGTTTCAGCACTGGAGAGAGAATTATGCAAAGGTACTGACAGATTCTTAGATGGAGTCCTGTATTTAAGTTGTATCGTGTAGCCTGTGAGTTTGAAAAATACATTTCAGGAACAGATGAAATTCAGGAACACTGACTATGTATGTCCACTTTTTAGTCACCAGATGGTTCATTTGGCTCTTGGTCATCTTTATTTCCTTGTAATTTCCTTCCATCTTCTTCCGTATTATTAATGCTTTGCAATAGCTGTTCTACTTCTTCGGTTTCTCATTACAATCTTTTTTCCTCTTTCTATTTCCAATTTAATATACTAGGTTGTTTTTTTTCTTCAGCCTCTGTTATCTATCTTTCCATCCCAACTCTTCCTTTAATTTCTTTTAACAGTCAATAAAGGCTATCTTCAGTGCCTCTTAGTCAGAATTATGTGCTTCAGGTCATTATTCAATTTATATTTTCACTTTCTTACTTCCTTGTTATGGTTTGCTTGCCCAGCTAGCCTCAAATTCCTACTCTGCTCACTGAAATATATTTCCCCTGACTATTTCCTTCACATCTTTAAGCAACCATTTTCCTTACAACTCAGATCTTTTCTCCCATTCTGGGAGAAAACAACTTCAAGAAAAGATTTTAATGGGACAGGATTTCTTTTTACCTTAAAAAATGCAGAGAACTTTTGTTGTTGCCTGTAGAACTTGTCAGAGTAGTCTTAAAAACTTTACAAGTTAATGTAACCTCTTAACTTTTTCAGTAAAGAAAGAAATGTAACCTATGTCATGCTGATAGCTCGCACATTATGGACCAGGGCAAAACCTTCAATAGAAAACCTAGACATCCTCCCCCAGCAACCTAATTCCCATAGTCTGCTCTCTTCCTGACCTAAGTGTGCCTCCCTTCCTGTTAAATAGCAGTGGTCCCATGCCACTGGAAATATTTAAAATAAGGTGAAATTATGACAGTAAAATTGAATTATTTATTGCCAGCAGTGAAAGATGTTGTCGAGGCCAATGAATGCCATTAACGTTGAATTTATGCAGCTGATGGTTTCAATGCTCCCCAACTCAAGTCAATTTTCTAGAAATGAACTAAATTTCACACAGCAAATATTTATAAAGTGATATAGTCCAAAGTTTCAGATGTAATATTGATGCAGCATAGCAAAATGGATTTTATGTGCTGGGAAAATGTACTTGGTGTCATATAAAACTTAAAATCAGACAATTTTACAATTTTTATGACCAACTCCCAGGACTAGTTTTTATACTTTGCCATCCAAATAAAATATTTACACATACAGCATAACATTCATAAGTATGCTAACTTTTATAATTTAACATTATTGTAGACTGCTAGACATCCCAGAGAGGAATACTGTACTGATTACAGTCAGGCCATTTATTAAAGTGCTGGTGGGGTTCAATAACACCCTTCCAACAAAATAATAGAAATCAAACATCTAAACCATTACCCTGTCCATGACTTCTTCCTCAGAGGTCCTGTACATGCAGCAGTGATGCTCCATTAACAGTGAAATGTAGTAATTATATATGATTGTCAGGCAACCACAAGATTCCCAGAATTTATGAGAAACAATAACTTCGTATAGAGATTTTACACCCACAAGAAAATGAATGGCTTAATTTGTGTCTCTGTGAATTCTGAGTTTAACTTTAGTAAAATGTAACACAAAATGTGCATCAAAGTGCTTCTGTAATTTCTCTTCCTCTCATACTGTATTGTACAAATCCAACAAGAGAAGACTCATTCTACCAGTAAAGTAATGAAGAAAAATTATTTTGAAATCCAGTTATTGGAGGTACTGAGGTGGTAAGATGTTTTGGTCCTAGTTTCCTGTTGCCCAGGGGAGTGCTCTGACCATTGCCTTGTTAGCTAAAATTTCCTTCTGTGATCAATTTGCACCATAAAAAAATGCATGTCTGCATTTTCATTGCAGACAGATCATGCATCTCAGAAACCACCTTCCCACTGGGTCCCCGATGGGATCAAGTGGGATAGAAGTGTCTAGATGCTCAGTAAGTACGGTATTGTGGACTACATTTTTGGACATAGATTTTAGATGTCAAAATCCTTTTTCAGATACAGTCCTTGAACTATTGCTATATCAACCACAGCTGGTAATCAAATAGCTAAATAAAATATGGTCCTAATCTAAAGTGACCAGACTGAACAATTAGGAAACGTTCCTTCAGATTTTGCTGCACAGAGCCTTCTGAAGGGTTCTGTCCCTTGTGCCAAATGCTTTTAGTTGTTCATTACCAGATGAAAGCTGACAGCAAATGTTTCTTTAGCTCTTCAGTAGTCCTTTAAAGTTCAAATTATTTTGCATCGTACTTCATTGCTTTTCACTGCATTCATCACATGGCAAATTAAAATTCATAAACAATCTGCCTAGTTTCTTTCAAACAGTGACTAATAGTATTTTTATATATACTAGATATATTTGTTTAAAGAACACTCTATTCATATACACAATATTCATGAGAATATTGAAAAGCATCTTTTATAGAATCAAGTCAATGTTAGATTTTCACTGTCTTGCATAGTTCTGAAGCATATGCTTCCTTTCCCCTCTCTTTAAATTTGGTAATGCCTTTCTCAATGATGTGGATTAATCTATGCCTTATTGTCCAGAGAATTTAGGCTGTACGTATTAAAGCTGTTTAGTAAGTTTTTGATTACTTTTTTTGTCTTTTTTTTTTTATTTTGCATGTAGGCATAAGCAATTACTTTCAAAAAGATTTAATAAGTTTAGATGGATGCACTTCTTTGGTACGAAATTGAGATATTTTCACTGGGCTTGAATCCAGCCTGTTGGAGATGATTTGATTTATGTCCAGAAACCAAAACAACCACAGTCTGATTCAAATCCTGGAAAAATCTGGGATTATTCAGGAATCTGTTCCAACTATTGCAAGTTTCTTATAGCTATAGTAGACATGAAAATTTGATCAGAAACCAGGAGATTGAAAGGTGAATAACAAAATACTGGTTGTTCAAGGCTGGGCTGGATGTGGCTTTGAGCAACCTGGTGTAGTTGAAGGTGTCCCTGCCAACAGATAGGGATTGGAACTCGATCTTCAAGGTCCTCTTTCAACCCAAACCATTCTGTGATTATATAGTTCTATGATACTCCCAAAATTAAAATGACTAGAAAGTTTTTACTTTTTGTCCCTCTCTCTCTGGTTGTAGATGTTTTGAAAGGATCTTTAATAAATGACATATTCTTGACATATTGTACAAGTTTGGCTAAAGTTTCCCTTCTGTGACTATTTGTGTGATTAACACATGCCTACATAGAAAATACCACCCTAATTATAATTTTAAAGGTCAAAATAGTAATTATTTTCAAATGTCCAAGGACAGTACAGTCGGTCAACAGAAAAGCAATAGCAGCAGTGATACGGCTAAAAGAAAAGTAGTTAGTGACACAGGAGTGTCTTCTTAGGCTTTTAAATGTGGTAGGTAGCATGGAGAATTCTGTTGCTTTATTTTTCTTTTCTTTTTTTTTTTTTTGCTTGTCAGAAAATCCAACAGCCATTATAAGGGATTCTTAATGTAGCACCATGAAAGCAAAAATAAGTGAAGCTGTACTTCTGCAATACATTTGGACATTCATTGGAGTTGCTGATAACATCAAAACACTTTTTAATCTATTTTTATCCCTTTGGAAAACATGGGGCACGAATATGTGTATCACAATAAACTCTGATAATTTGAGATCAGAAATTTTTCCATCTAACTGCAGATTGTAGCATAATCTATATTTATGTGGTTTTAAGAATGGCAAGATGATATCTCAATTGTATATTGCTACCAAATGAAGGTATCAGGACCCTGAGTGCCTTAGTGGCCTTGGCAAGTTGTCCCCCAGATCCTGACCCACTAGTGGAGCAGCCCTGTTTTAGCTCAGCCCCAATCCTGTGCTCCCTGCTTGCTGTATGGCACTGCATGGGCTGGGGGCTCACTGTGGAACAGGAGGGCATGGCCTGGCATCCAGAGTCTGTCCCACCGCCCCAGCCAGCCAGCAGAGCAGTCAGGGTGCAACTGCAAACAGCTCCAGCCCCGCGCATCAGGCACTTCCCTGGGATGAAAGCCCAGCAGGACAGGGCTGTGGGGAGGCGGAAGGCAGTGCAGCTTGGCCTGCTTCAGGGCACTGATGTCACTGATGTCCCTGGAGGGGCACCAGAAAGGATGGCAGAGCTCAGAGGTGCCCTCAGGGCCCTGGTAGCAAGTAGGGAAAGAGAGAAGTGGTCACATGCACCCGAATTTGCAGGTAATGCTCAGCATCTCTGACATGCTCTGCAGTGAAAGACATTACTTGAAGCTCTATGGCTTCTCATCTTTGCTCTTTTTTGTGCTTTTTTAACATGTGTCTCTCCACAGTCTTGGAAGAGATACTAGATTCATTACTCCCAGCAAGAGCTGGACTTACTAATCCCATTTCTTTTAGTAGTATTATAAACAATTTTTCTTTTATTCTATTTGGGATTCTATTTGGGTTTTCAGTGAGCCTCAAGTGTGAATTTACTCTTTTAGTCACTGGTCTTAATACAGGAAGGGTGGGTTTTGTTATTTATTGTCATTATAATGCCTAAGAATTTGATGATTTCCACGTATTTGCTAGTCACGAATTCATCTCATTTCTTTGCTAGCTATTTAAGTTTTGCCTGAAAGAGACTCCAAAGTTTTATTAGCAAAGCTTAGGTTCTTTTTGTTTTCTCAGAGCTTATGTGTATATTAAAAGAGTTCATATCATAATCTAACTTCAGGTGGTAGCAAAAATTCAGAGTTATAAATCAGATTAAATTGTATTTTGTGTTTCAACTTAAACTTGTTGATGTAATCACTGTTCATAGATTAAGATTTGTTGAACAAACAGTTATGAATAATTGGCTCTGGCACCAAGTTTAATAGAGCTGGACTGACACCAACAACCATGCTTTTCAAAATAAACTTTAGTCTTCCAGTAGATCCTTACTGGTTTTTCTCAAAGTTTTCACCAACGTCTGGATGAATTAGTCAATATGTGAACCCCATGTAAGCTTCAAAACTGGGTCAAAAGTAAGCTGGCTCAGGCACAGCTCTGTGCTGAGCTGCAATATCTGCACTACAAGTTGCACTACAGCTAATCAGATGAGAGACAGCACAGGTATCTCACACAGAAGTCAGCTATGCAAGCTAACTCTGTGAAATGAGTTGGCTTGCATTGGCAAAGTAATAACTGCTATAACCACACAAAAAAAGCAAACAGTTAAATTTTCACTTTCAGAGTTGTAAAAGAGTTCAAAATAATTCTGTTGTCCTTCTGTTCACTTTTAGTGGACTATAAGCATTGTGCAATCAGTTACTTTGGAGCAATGTACATAACACTGCCATGATGAGTTTAAGTAACATGACCCAGGGGCTGAAGGAGGGGACACACACACACACACGCACACATGCACACACACATGAACACACATGCACACACACACACACACCCACACACACATGCACACACAGAGCTCCCTGTTCCCTAGTAGCTCACATATTCCACTTGATGCTGGAATTAAGCTCTTCTGCTGTATTTTCTTCCTCTATAAATACCTATTTGCCTATGCAGATTGACTACATCTAATTTAGATGATTTCAGACTGCTGATATGTTTAAAACTATCTTATGTGCAAAACTATATAATTCAGTTTCAGTGACTTTATTTTGTAAATCTGTTATTTATAAGCCATCGAAGGATTGTTTCTCAGGAAATATTCTTTTAAAATAATATTTTGCATGCCAGATTTAAATAATGAATGCATTGTTTCTTTTCTTGTAACTTGATGGTTCCACAGTGAAAGTTTTTATATTCATTGTATACATTCTTATATGTTTTAACTTAAAGAATTATAGAATCATTTAGGCTGGAAGAGACCCTTATGATCATCAAGTCCAACAACCCAGCATTGCCAAGTCCACCACTAAAACCTGTTCCTATATTCCACATCTACATGTCTTTTAAACACCTTTTCAAAAGGACAAGAAGTAGGAACTAAGGAACTACAGGCTACTCAGCCTCACCTTGATCTATTAGTTGATGGGACAACGAATTCTGGTAATAATTTCTGAGCGCTTGAAGGACAGGAAGGTGATTAGCAGGAATGGAAGTCATGCTTGAGCAGCCTGATAACCTATGATGAAAGACTGGTTTGGTAGATGAGGGGACTGCAGTGGATATTGCTGAAATAAGGACTGGATGAGCACATGAAGACTGAAAACTGGCTGAAGGGCCAAGCTCAGAGAGTTGTGATCAGTGGTGCAAAGTCCAACTGAAGCTGGTAACTAGCAGTGTATCAGTGGGTTCAGTAAAGTGTCCAATATTGTTCAACATCGTCATTAATGATCTGAATGATCTGATAGATTTTACCCTCAGCAAAGTTGCAGATGCAAGGTTGTGCTGTCACCAGAATGATCTGAACAGTCTAGAGAAACGGGCTGATAAGAAACTCATGCCGTTCAACACAGAAAAGTGCAAAGTGCTGAACCTAGGAAGAAACAATCTGATGCACCAGAACATTTTGAGGTCTGATCATTTAGCTGCTTAAGGAGAACAGTTGACAACAGATTGAGGAAGGTGCTCCTTGCCCTCTACTCCACCTTGGGGAAACCAAAACTGGAGTACTGTGTCCAGTTCTGGGCTTTCCAGTACAAAAGAGACATGGACATACTGGAGATAGTTCAATGAAAGACCTCTAAGATAAGGGCATGTCTTCTATATGAAAATGCTGAGAGAGTTGAAACTGTTCAGACTGGAGAAGAGAATGCTTGGGGGGGATATTGGCAATGCATACACATACCTGAAGGGAGTTATGAATATGAAGCCAGTCTCTTTTCAGTGGTGTCCCGTGACAGGACAAGAGGTGACAGGTGCAAACTGGAAGAGAGATTTTGTCTGCATATCAGGAAGCACTTCTTTACTGTGAGGGTGAATGCACATTGACACAGGTTGCCTGGAGATGTTCTGGAGTCTCCTTGGGGATATTCAAAAGCTGTCTGAACATGGTCCTAGGCAACCTGCTCTAGGTGGTCTTGCTTGAGCAGAAGGTTTGGACCAGATGACCTCTACAGGCCCCTTCCAAACTCAACTGTTCTGTGATTCTGTGATTTGCAAGCCAGATGTATGGCATTTCCAGTAAACTGTAAGAGAAGCTGTTTGTGGTTCACTGAATCAAGTTAATTTTCATAAACCATATTCAAGTTTGATGAACTGGAATTTTCCAGACAGATTTGTTGATAAGCTAAGAGTTGAGGAAGACTTAACATCACTAATGCCATGAAAACTGTTTCTTTGGCTATTCTAAATATAGAGCGTGGATTGCTGACACCTTGGAGATTTGCAAGCCAGGGATACAGATATAAGATACAGGGACAAAATAAACAAGCTGTAGGAAACTTGACAAATACCTGCTAGAAAGCTCTAACACAAGCAAAGTTATCAGAAACAGTTCTGGTATCCATTGACTTTAAGAAAAAAAAGTTTCAGGATTTCACAGAGTCTTTTAATTTCATGTAATGAAAACATGACATATTTCCAGCACTGTATTTCCTGCTGACTGCCTTTCAAGAACTGGAAACCTTTCCTCAGTATTTTTTATTTTCAGAAATAACCTCGCAGACTTAGACATATGTTACTACTATTAAAGCAATCACATGTCTTCTATAGATTTATAGAAAAGTTCTCAAATTTTTTTTTTTAGTATAGCAAAACAACTACAAGTTTTTTTCTGTGTTTGAAAATGAGAGCACAGTAAAATTGTCTGGATAACATGTAACCAAGTGAAGCAACATCTGGATAAAGTGGATGACTTCTTGTTGAATGGAAAGAATTTAACTCAGAATTTGTAAAATATGGTGCAATGCTGGAAAAATTCATAGGAACAAGAGAAAATCAAATACAAGCCAAAAAAATGTAAATTTTCACGTATTTCTGGAAGACAATTTCCCAGTTTTACAACTTTCCTGTAAGAAATTATTTCCTCCAATCCAAGATGACCCGTATACATACAGTTCAGTGCTAGAGAAAGCCTGCCAAATGTTACTTTAAATGAAAAAAAAAAAAAAAATAGGGAATATAATTCTTGCTACAACTTCAGATTGCAGAAACAGAAAGAGAATCTTAGCATCAGCCAGGAACAAAGAGACATAACATTGGAAGAAAACAGTATTCTATAATTATTCTAAATTTTGAACCAGTCATCCTGTGCTGCAAAATAGATTACAACAGTAATGAGAACCTTCCTAATATAGATAATTGTCACGGCATGTTCTGTCCTACAAAATATACTGTAAATTATATTAAAACTGACATTTTGAGGCAGATTTAAAATGTAGCAAATGGTTTTAGCTACACTAAAAGAGCAAGAGGAAGAGTTCATAATTTTCAAAGAAATAAGACAACAAAAGTAAAAACTGATTTTCATGTAAAAACTGATTTTCATGTAATTTCTTACAAACTTTGCAATTCCTGTATATGTGTTGTTTTTTTTCTAGCTGCACACAGTCTGAATATCTAGTTTGAGACATTGACATAAATGCCTAAGTCTATGATATGCCAGGAGAATTACCCACTTGAATATGTAAGTCAGAAGGAAGCATCTTAGAGTAACAAATGTTATACTGGAATACAGCTAATTCTGATTGGCAGCTGAGTCACTTCATGGTTATGCTCA
This sequence comes from Sclerurus mexicanus, assembly GCA_013396755.1. NCBI lineage: Eukaryota > Metazoa > Chordata > Aves > Passeriformes > Furnariidae > Sclerurus > Sclerurus mexicanus. The sequence goes on along the minus strand of VWZF01001682.1, from coordinate 608,309 downwards.
TTTAAAACTAATAAATCAATAATTTTCTCCCATCTTTTCTTTAGTTTGTGAGACTACTTTACAGATGTGGAAAACAGAACAGGTATGAATAGAACCTGTTCTATTCTAAGGGCATACATAAACAAGCACACAAATAGAATATCATGAGTATGGCATACAGCTTGCAATTTAAACAAGATACAGCTATTCTTTTTGAAGTCCAGTAGCAGTAGAGTTATCTGTTCCTGATGCAGGACTCATTCTAATGTAAGCAACTTAACTAATTTAAAATAAGAAGTTCTCTCTCCAAAATAGGGTGTGTAGTAGAAAAAGCTATGTGATGTATATGTAACAGAAAGCTGGTAGAGCTGGTGGAAGCCAAGGCAGGAAAGGTACATGAAAAGCTGTGTGTATGTATATATTTATTTATATTGAAAATTTACATGTTTTGATGGCTAAAGATACAGATATCGGGAGAATGCCTAGAAACGTCAAACTTTAGCTTGTTTGAAAAGCAAATTTATTTCTGTCAATAGAAATTTACTATGAAACAATAAATGTTATATTTATGGGGAAAGAGGGGCTTCCTCTGATAATCAGCTGCAGTCATAGCTCTTTTAACTGTATCTTTAATGATTTTTGATAGCTTCTTAATTTATTTTTTTTTTAATCAGTGGACTAGTTTGACAAAATAACTGAATTTTTATTAACAAACATTTTTTTTTCCTTTGAAATCTTGTCAACATTTAGAAGAGTAAATTGCAGATAGTTTATTTTCTCTGGAGAATACTTTATGAAAATTCTGAGGTTTGAGTCTGTGTCTGGGACAGATGTTCTTAGTTTTATGTAGAGATGATAAACTTAAATTTAATATACTATGATAGTTTCTGGGCAACTGAGAAAGATTATAACAATTTTAAATCAACATTCCGAGTTATGTGAAGCAGCACTGTATTTACCTTACTTATTGACACAAGCTGTGCTGTTTTCTTCTTTGACCATTCTATTTGACTTGTCAAAATGAGCTATATCTATTTTCTTTATGACTGCCCCACAACACAACCTCGCACCGGATGCAGTAATTGAAATTCATTTCCTCCAGTGGCCAAGCTTTATATCTGATTTATCATTTGCTGAAGTGAAGCTGTACTCCTAGATTAGGTAATTTAGGATCTCCATGTGAGACAAAGGAGTGGCTCACAACATAAGTGTCATATAAGCACTGATCTAGCAAAGTATTTGTACTGTGATAAACTTCAACCATGTTAGTAACTTTAAGAATTCCACTGAGAAAATTTGTATTTGAATATAAGGGCCACCTGGACCATGGCCATAAATCTAACTGGTTTCATAAACTAATAAAATGCTATGCTGTTGTGCATAGAGATACATCTTTCCATAACAAACAGAAGAATATAATTATTTATTATTATTTTTATTATTTCATAATAAATGAAGAAATTGTATTTTTATTTCTTCCACACGTACTGTGTAACTGAAGGTAAGTGATTCATACTTTCATGTAAGCAGTTTGCAACCATCATTTTTGTACTAGAAAGTTGCAACAGGATTTCATAAAAGCAGTAATGTACTGTAGTTCATGCTATGGTGTCATTATGAACTGTGATAAAACAAAATTCAGGAAATGTGCTTTCTAAATGTTGGGCTAAAAAGCAAATGTAATGAAAAACACAGAGCAAGAAAATAACAAAGGAAAACCAAGAAAGATAGTAAATAATGAAGAAGACATTTAATTTCAGTATAATATTTATCCAATATCTGTTTCATATTTGTTAGTAGTTTCTCCCTTTTAATAGACATTCATATTCTAAACTTCTCAAAAATAAGCTACTGAGGTAGCTTGATACAAATCTTTAAAAAAACCCAAAACATAGTAAATTATCTGAGTCAGATTTTTAACAGATAAAATTATTTTTTGCAATTTGCATTCATTCATGGGGTCATAAATCAAAAATGTTCCTGCCCTAGTAATAACTTTCATATAAGTCGCCAAAATCCTGTTCACACTTATTATTATAAACTTGATAAAATGACCAGGAAGATTAATTAAAAAAA
>VWZF01001682.1:384045-606223 GCA_013396755.1 Sclerurus mexicanus | reverse complement strand
AAAAAAAAGGGGGGAAAATCTTTTAACCCTTTAAAGCTGGAGGGGCTTAATTTTTAGGTATTTTCTAAGGTGGCACTTTTTTTATTTACTAGTTCAACAAGGTGCTATATTTTATGGGAATAAAAAAAGATTGTGTCCTGAACTGGTATTATAAAAAAGACTTCCTAAATCTCCTAAAGAAATTAGCTACATCTCTGAATTCTGGTGTAAATTCACATTGACTTTTGCTTACTCTTTTCAGTTCAGTGTTGTAATGTTTAACATACTATAGCAATCAAAATAGATATTGTGTTTGAACTTCTTTTTCCTAAATAATAAGCCTTATCCATCTGATATTTCGGGGAGTTTTAATGTTACTAGGAACTCAGTCTATTTGGCAATCTTTCTATTATCTTAAATAGGCAGATTAAAACGGTGTTTCCTTAAGGAGTTGCATAAATAGACCAAAGCGGTTTGAGGTCTGGTGGCATGAGTTGTAAAATCTTTTTTCCACTCGACACGGAACAAAACCAGGGAAAAACCTGCTGAGAGTCTGTTTGTCACAGCAAATTGTCACATTTTGTATCGTATCTGCCTCTTTGACCTCAAACCCCTTTATTTGTTGCCTTCCAGGGAATACTGCAATCACCTACCAGTATCTGAGGGTTTTCAGACAGCATTGCGTTTTAGGGGAACAGGGCCTAAAACATAAATGAATTTATTCCTCTATAATGTGATTTTTACTACTCTGTTGATATTACTTTTCTGATGTTCAACTGAGGCCATATCAGATAAACAGGAAATCTATTTTAAAATTTTAACAAAATAATTATCTTATAAGCTAAGTTTAAACTCTTCTATTTTGGAAACAACCTGCCTGCAAATGGCAGTTGGTTTAAAATTACCAGACCCCAATTTATGCTACTAAATCTTGCAGACTTTTCTGATCGTTGAAAGTGTGTATGAAGTAGCTCACTCCAGTAATTTATTCAAGTGTAGTGAAAATAAAATATACATTAAAATTCTGTTTAATAATGGGCTTTGACATTCATTCTGAGTGAGATGGAGGAAGCAGCAGAAAAGAATGGAGATCAAATCTTTGTCTAATAGATTAATGTGACTCAGATTACTTCAATGTTTTTTACTAATTTATACCAGCTGAAGTGCTGGCCTGCTTACTGAGTTTTCAGAATCACAGATGGCTTATTGAAATAATTTTTTTCTCAACATTCATCCAATCTTAGGTCTATTGTGTTTACACTGTTCCAAAATTCAGTGGAGTTTTTTCACATTTCAGTTTTCAATTTAGATTCACACCAAATAAATCCAAAATCCATCATGGCAAGGAAAACCTGATAATAAATACTATAAAGTTGGTTCATTATGGTGACATTGGCAATATGTCATAAGCATAAAACTTACGCACTGTTTTAGGAACAATGTGCCAAAAGAACATATATGGGCAATTTCCTTAGAGGTCACATAATTTCTGCTTTTTAGAAGGCATATATAACATTCTGTAATGTCGCAGTGGCTAGAGGAGATTAGAAATAAGTTGCAATATAACAGAATGAAAATTATTATTTTTACCCAAAACTATATTAAAAAACATCTGTTTCTGAACTACATGTGTATGTATATATTTATATTTACATTACATATTATTAATTGTATTTTTAGAAACCTTTGGGAGGTCTGCCATTACCTTCAGTGATGCCAAACTTTCACCCCAGTGTCAAAGACTAGTCAGAATGCCTGTAAATATATCTCTGTGCCAGAATGAAATGCCATGGAAGAATTCACATGTTTAAAAGTTTCATGGAGTTTGTTCAAGAATGATTAAGTGACTGTGCTAAACAAATACTATTTATTTATGTATGGCGAGGTAATCTTGTTCATACCCTCAGGCTAATGAAAGGCAAGTTAATGATACATAAAGCACTTACACAGTGTAAGGGGATTTGAGGGTCATTGGCATGTGTATGAACATATTTCAGTAGCCCTGAAATATCAGTTTCCCGGCCAAATTGTTTCATCAACCTTCTAATTCCCTAATTCATCATTTAGTTACCATGTTGCTAACTTTCTTACTCCTTTCCTCTAGTTAAAGTTGTGATGTCAGCCCCATCACATTACTAAAAAAAGAGTGTTTTTTCATGTTCTAGATTTTTTTCATTGATGCTGGTAGTATCTTTTAAGTCACTGTCTTATTCAGATCTCTTACAGAGTAACCTCTTTGTGTTCAGTTTCTACTGCTGGGTATTGACTTTAAAAACATTGTAGAAATAATTGAATTGTTATAACTAATAAACAGTGACAGAAGAGAAGAGAGAGAAAAGCGGTAGAGCAGAAGAGAAGGAGGTAGAGAAAAAAAGGACAAAAGAGTGCTCAGATGGCAGCAAAGAGATTATCACAGTACTCTAGAAGTTTTATTTCACTCAGTAAGAAAGTTGCTGAAAATTTATTCCTGCTAATGAGTTTTTGGCAAAGTTAGAGGCCAGGTTAAAGTTTTTTTTCAACTCTTTATCTCATACTGCTTTTCAGTTGTTAAAGAAGTTATGTGGATAGTCCCGTTTTGGTTTTTTGTCATTATATTTTGTCAGGCTCCCAAGAGTTCACTCTCAGGGGCTGTATATGATAGAACAATCCATAAGGAAGACAGTCCTGTGTCTGATTACTGACTTTTATGCAAAATTGATCCACAATGGTAAGAAACATTGTGTCAGTCTCTAAATATTTCTGAAATAATGCTCTTAAACCGTCAGACTGTTACTTCAGCTGCTTAAGCCATTCAAGTTAAGAGCTCATCTTTGTTCTCAGTGCAAGTGCAGTTTATTGGCATGAATCACCTCTAAAACTGTTTGGGAACATATTCATATTTTTCTCCTAAGAAAATTTAATTTTGGCAAAAATAAAACCTTTTCGGAAGAACATTTTCGTTGGAAAAGTATTTCTTAGGTAGGTTACAATTCCTAGCCAAATCTGTGGAAATAGATCCAGCTTACATTTCCTAATTGTCCGTAAGACTTCAGTGAGGTTGGTAAAACACTGGGTTCTTGTGTTGTAGTAAAACCCACAAACACTGGTGATGTCTTCTCTGTTTTCTTCTGCTTTCTCACATTTTATAAATAATGAACTGTTTATTGAGCCAAAGTAGTGTCAATAAGAGTCAATGACTAAGACATTAATTGTTCAGTTAATTTATGTGAAATTTAATTTCAGATCCCCTCATACCATTTTTCCTGCGTTATTCTCTTTCTGGAAAGACAATTCTTAGACATGTTTAGAAACAAAATTAAATATATCTCTCCTGTATTTAAATTGTTCAGCAAATTTCCAAATACTTTGTGAACATAGCAGAATATTCCCACTAACAGCAAATTAGGAGCTGGTTGAACTTTGAAATACACCTTCTTGCTATCCATTTTTCCTGGTAGATGTGACCGATCACCTGAATCTCAAGGTGTTTTTTCTACTTTCTGATTTACTGACAGAAGCTCTTTAAACAGAATAAAATAGCATCTGTACATCCTACTGAATTGTCATTGTGTATTCATTCTACATTTCATGAACATTTGCCACCCTATCGGTAATCATCCCAGTACTTAGGAATGTAATAAAATACCTGTAGATTGAACTTTTTACTCATAAATACATGCATGAAGATTATGTAATTCAAACACTTCCCTCCATTTCCAGAAAGAAAGTTCTACTTTCTTAACCAAGTATTGATCAAGAAAAATGTTTGGCTGTCGTTACTACACGGACATCAAAAAAGCTACTGAATGACAACAGTTTTGGATTGAATTTTGGACTCCAGTGTCTATGTTAATTTACCCCAGCCAAAGAAAGTTGTCTTTCTTCTGTGGGAACCTTTCTAGGTAACACTGATCCACACACCAGTGTCTGCTACATTCTCAATAGGTGTGATCTACCATGTGGGTCTCAAGAAAGAAATGTTAACAGCACTGCAAGTAATACGTGGTCTTCATTATATAAATATAAAATCATCACTTTTCTTTATGCAAATATATATTAACAGAATCGGTAAATTATGATTTAACAGAAACTTGTTAGAAAATAGGTTCTCTCTGTTATTTATGTTAATGAGACCAAAATTTCAACTCTCTGGAGGAAATAGCTAAATCAAACATCTTGTGTAATTTTTATTCAGCATTTAGTAGAAAATGTAGCTGCCTTTTTTCTTCTAAACATTGGGTTGTCTAGTAAAATTATCTTTGGTTTATCATGGTTTTCTTGTTTAAAGTAATTTCCTCAAAAATGAGTTGTCTGAGAGCAGTGCTTCATATATAAAGGAGGATAGTAAAAGAGGAGATTTATCTACATCTTTTATCAATCAGTACAATAGCACATACACACAAAAAATACTTTGAAATACATTTATTTATAACAAAATAAAGATTTCAGTTTTCAACAGCTCAAAGTTTCCATGGAGAAAAATAGTTTAGGAAACAATTTTGTTATTGTCAAAATCTGCTTTCCATCAAAAATTCAGTGTTTCTAAAAACAATATTGTGATAAACTGAAGTTTTAATACTGGAACAAACTGATTTTTTTCCAATAGTTATTGAATTCCTTGGTCCTTGAAAAGCCTGTTTTCAAAGTATGAAAACTAATTAGGATACTTAGGTCAATACAGTGTTTCCTATCACAAGTTCCAACAGGTTAATGAATTTCAACCTACTAGTTGAACAGAAATAGTCTAGGAATATCAGTAGAGGAGCAGCTGCTCTTCCATAACATTTCTCTTTTTGTCCTTTCCTTAATGAATTGTTTTCTGTGAACTTTCAATTTTTTAAAAATGCGTCCTAATAATTACTTTGCCCAGAGTGAGCACTTATATTCTATCACAATTTCCAGTTTGCTTATTTATCCTAATACTGACTTTCTATGCTAAACAGTAATGTTCAACTTGGCCTCGATCCTGCTCCCTGATTCTTTAGTTTTGCATAATATTCTCATAGTATGCAAAAAAAAATATAATGGTGAAATTTTAATATAACCCTTAATACTTCTCTCTTGCTTGAATTTTAATATTTCTACAAAAATAAAATGATCATTTATACTGAGAGTATTTATGCCAGTTAAAACAAAATACACAGCTGCTGTGGCAAGGAAACCTGTTTTCATAGGACTTGGAAGCAACAGATCTTCTCTGTCAGTCAGACTGTTAATTTCTAAGTTTCTGTTTATCTTCACTGCTTATGCTAGGGGACTTTTCAGTGAAGTGGACTCTAATTAAATGCTGTGCAGAGGATCAGTGATAAACTATAAAATCACCATTGGTTTCAATGTGTGTAAAGTGGGACAAAAATCAAACAGACCAGGTTTTATTTTGTAAGCTTTATTCAGACATTGCCAAGCACATGATCAGTATAAATAATAATCCCTTCTGTGTGAATGTTGCTTCTACTGGCATTCTTATCAAGGTCTCTGTTGACATTTGTCCTTGGACAAGCTACCATCTTTAGTTCCAAACATCAAATCATAATTTAGAAATCACAGAACCATATCATTATCATAATTGTAGATAACACTTGGCCATGTGAAAGAATGGATTGCTGATATTTTCCAATCTGAAGTAGAAAAAACAATGTGTAAATATGTGAACTGTTCCATATTAAATATTTTTTTTTTTAAAACTCATTGACAAGGCAACCTTTTTTCCATCGACAGAGAGAAGAGATGAGGATGAAAAACATATACAGGAAAAGATAAAAGATTTAGACCAGACACAAGAGAAATGTAAAAATTACGTGTATTCCACAAAACTAATCAGGCAAAATGCCAAGTTAATCTTTCTTTCCCTTTTTTCCCTTAATGAAATCTCATTTGTTTTTGAGAGAAAATAGCTTTGTAAAGCAGTTTCACATCCAGATAGAAATAAAGCCAAGGTTGAATACAAAGCTGTAGACATGAAGGAAGATTCTGTTTTAGAAATTTCAGCCAACATCCTTCTTGTCAATGTTTCCTCTTCAGTCTTGCTCTATGACTTTCATATTGTCTGGAAAGAAAAGCAACATTTTGTGGTATTTTGTTTCTGTTCATACTGAGTCATATTGTTACCAAGCCTGTTGCAGAAATGAGGCACAGTTCACAGAGCATTGAGAGATGTTTCTAACTTCTTGTTAGAATTTCTGATAGTAGTATCTCTAGTAAAGTTGTGAAATCTGTGGGTCTATGTCTTTCCAGTTTCATTGAGCTTAATTTTAATGAAGTTTCACATAAACCTCAGAAGTTGAAAATCTATTGTGTAATTCCAGTGCACTTGTTAGTAAATAAGACTACACATTCTCACACTTCAGGCAAACATAACTAGTAAATTGAGCAAATATATAATAATTTAAGGCATATTCAAAATTAAAAATATTTGTACTAAAATGAGAATAAAACTTTTCCCACTGGAGGAGCTGAGATTATTTAATTTCTCTCTCCTTTTTCTGGAAAGAAATGAAGTTATTTATAAGGCCTTTGTCTCTACCTAACTACATAATGTGCAAAACAAGAAAGGCAGTCAATGAAGTTGTTAAAGCTAATGTTGAAGCACTGGGCTGGGATTAAGCACATAGACTTACTTATCCATAGCTCAGGTGACCTCTGTTGCACACTCTCACTGTTTTGAATTCCATTCTAATTCTTCCTAGACTACATTTAAGGGCATACATTTGATTTGCCTCACTAATGGCTGCAGTGTTTGCATGGGATTTTAAAAGCCAAATATTACAGTGCCTACAGCTCAAAAGTGCAGTGTGTCTGTGTATGTAATCTGTAGATTCTGTGTTTTATAAAGGGGAATTAATAACGATATCTACTTCAAAGGTATGTTAGAAGAGTGAATACAATAAAGATGAAAGGCTTCCAGACATTTAATATCATCAGATTCATTCATAAACCTGACTTACACATGCTGTTTCAAAATAATTGCTATAGTCAAATTAGCACTAGATATATTCTATAAATGAACAAGTGCAAAGAACAGTTTAAGTTGAAGAGTTTGGTGGCTGTAATGAGCAGTCCCAAGTCCATTCTATTGTCTTTCAGTTACTTAGCTGGAGGTTGCAAAAGGACATATATGCACATACAAATATTTTTTTGGTTTTGGTTTTTAAATATCCTGACTTGGTGAGGGATGCCTGGAAGGCGTTGCATTTTAGATTGATAGTGCTAGTGACATATTAATCTGACCAAAACTGTAGTGCTATTACTGTTAAAATAATAAAAAATTGTATGCTGCTGAACTCCTCCAGACTCTACTTGGGGTTTTTTGGGGGGTTTTTTTGTTTTTTTTTTCTGTCAAAAAACTCAAGAAAAATGCCAGAAACCAAGAATTCATAATCCTCCACTCAAGGATTGGTAAGTGTAATGGTAATGCTGGAACATGAATGAGACAGAAATAGAAGTTACATAAACAACACAGCTGACCTCTTTTAATCAGCATTTACTAGAACAAATACTGTGCCTGAGAAAAGACAGATAAAGTCAAAATATGACCAAAATAAAACTGCCACATTTCAATTAGAAGATACCTGGAGATAGAGGTATAGTTGGATTTTCACCGAGTCGGGTTGCTCAAAAGTACTGTAGTGATAATAGAGACCACTTTAGGCACTTAACTACCCATTTAGGCTGCGCTGATATCACCAACTGCCACCTTTCTTCAAGGGCAGGTACATTTTCCCTGCATTTCAGTTTCTGTCTTTGAGTTTGTGTTCGCAACATCAGCTCTGTTTCCAGCCTGCTGTTAGCTGTAGTTCAGTGCCAAAGGAAGACTCCTAACCTAACTTTAGGAGACTCAATTTTGTAGGCATGTTCTGACCACGAATATGAAAATAGATTAGAATAAAATTGCTCCAGGTATTCGTCAACTATTTTTACTTTTAGTCATATTGTAAGTGCAGAACACCTAGAAAGTTTTACAGTAAAAACACTTTCTGCTGTGAGCTCAGCTGAAATTCCTGAGTCAAAGAATGGATTTGAAGCTATATCCTGAGTATTTTGTCTGGGCCTTTTGTTACACAAGAGCTGTTTGTCTTTGCTTATTGCCTCTGTTTTAGCTCCCATTCTGCCTGGACAAACACAATTAAGTAAATCTGTAATTTATCACCTTGCTTCCAGAAAAGGAGTGTATAGGTTTAGGACTGCATCCTACTTCTAGGTCAGTTCAAGAGACAGTTTTTATGATCCCTCCTAATGCATATAATTAGGTGAAATGTGGCAGTTAGTGATTTCACTAGGTAATATCTGCATCAGAATTAGTGGACAACTGCATAAGTATTTCAGAACAACTTTACATTAAAATACTCAGATTCATAATTGCCTGCTTTGAAAATCAAGTAACTTAGATCAAATTTGAAGATATACATGGTGAATTAGTAAGTGAATGTGAGGACCCAGCAAGCAAGATGAGCATAGATATTGGAATCAATGCCATTAGCTCATTCCCTATAGTACTGGAACTGAAATTATAATTAGCTATGCTGTGTTTTGTTGGATATCTCTGTTGATAAATATTGAAAAGATAATGACCATGTTTTCTAAAATGACTAATTTTGAAATAATATTGGATAAAATACCACGAGAGTGATTTGAGTTACTAAACAGAGATGACTGCTGTCACTGACACCATTTTTGTCCTTGTCTATAAGGCCACTCACCAATTAGCCATAGTCTCAATATCATGTCTGCTCACCTTTTATGGACCACAGTTTTCGAAAGTTAGTAATTCAACTTTAATTATGTGCCCATTTTTCCTCCAACTACCTCAGTGAGCTTTCCCTCTGCCTCCATATGCCACTCCTTCTGTCTCGAAATATTCCAATTTGATGCTCTCTTTGCTGTGATAATAGTTTAATATTAATCAATAAATTTAAAACACTGTTGTTTAAAAATTGCACGTTGTTAATCTACTTCTTTCCTTCTCATCCATACCTTCCACATTTCAATTTTTGCTTTTTTTGTCTTAGCAGGAATAATTTTCTTTCATCTCTGTCTGGTGGCTCCATAATGGAGCTTTCATTCATAAATAAATGTTCTGATGTTAGAATAATAATAAATAACCATGTTATGTACCCATACTGATGTCAGGTATATTATCTACTATAATAAAGTTATTCTTAAATACTGAAGACTAATTTAATTAAGCACCTTCTGGAGCTGCTCTAAACAAGGATTCCAGAGCAGCAGAAAATGGCACATAACACCATTTGCCTGGCGCCAAGCAGAGTTTAAAGCCACTGAAAGCCTATTTCCACAAAGTTCAGTCTGTGTACGAGCTCTTTTCTATCTAGCGTCTTTCCTCTTTAGTCACCCTCCTTCCTTCAGTAGGGGAGAAATGTCAACAAAACAAGCAGCTTCTCAGAGCAGCTCACAGAAAATGCCTTTTATAGTGACCTTCCCTGGACTTTACCAGTACTCATTGGAGATACAAAACATCTGGAGACAACCTTGGTGTGAAAGGTTTTTCTGTTTATGATAGAATATTGGCTAGAATAACTCCAAAACTCTGTAAGGGAAGATCCTGTAATATTGGCTGAAGTACTGAAAAAGTCTGGCTTTGCATTTACTGCCCAGACAGAAAGAAAAAATTTCATTAAAAATGTCATGCTGAGTAAATAACTGAAGTGCTTCATATTTCTGCCATCGTTTATGTCATTTCTGGTATTGTCCCATTCTAACAACATGCAAAATATCTCCTAGCACAGACTGAAGTTTAGTATGTCTGCATTTCCCAGCTGATAACTGAATTCCATGGTGGTGTACTGCTAAGAGTCAGATATGGATGTGACAGGAAATTATTTAGATGTCCTTGAGAAGATCTTATTTTAGAAACAATTGGTGCTTTGGAAGGAGTATGGAAACAGTCTAGACTATAGGAAAGTACTCTTGTGTTGTTTGAAATCACTAAATATTCAAATATTTAAACATGCTAAGTAGAATTGTTTTAAGACAGCACTTTCTACTTAAATATGCTGAATTCTGATGCTCGGCTCCTATGCTTTAATAGAAAAATGCAAAATATACATTTGCATTGCCTAAAGAAGGACAATGTGAAGAAAAAATGAGGCATGGAGTCTTCTGTATTGATATACTTACAATTCAAAGGAACATTTCAATTTATTTTTTTTAAAGGCATTGTTGGCCATTGCATTAACTTCTCGACAGTTTCAGCCTTACTTATAATTTTTTACTGTATAGGATAGAAACATTGTTCCAACACATTTCATATATTACATTGTTATTGAAAGCATGGACATAATGTTTTAATATTGTGTGACACATTGCAGAGATTCAGTAATATTTGCTGGAGATAAATACAAAATTCATTTTCGGCCCAGTTTTTATTACTAAACCACAAATAATGAGGAGATATGTTGGCTAATCTGAGCAGCTCTGTTCCAGATTCAGATATCTTTGGAAAAGGAGTTAGTTTCCATTTTTAGTTAGTTGTATTTTCCCTAAACTTTTCCATGGAAAACATTCATTGACTAACTCAGTGACTGAAAAACACACCTACACATGACTGTTCTCTGATGTTCTCCAAGTTTTAAGTCTGCCTTCTGAATCAGAGAAATACAGTTGTTTAGGTCAAGCAAAACATGTTGACATCAAAATCTCTCTGAAAACAATTTTATTTCAAATACTTTTCATTAGTTGAAATTATCAGCTATTTACTTTGGGGTTTATCCACAAAATCTTTCAATTAGTATTTGCAGAAGCAAATTGGCTACTGCAAAATGCTGCCAAAGACTACTTATTGCACAAGTTAGTTTGAAATTAAAAGCAGGAAGTGAGATAAAAAAACCTCTGAAACATGTCAAGCGCTAAAAGAAGTTTTATTTGTGAAATTTATACTGCAAACCCTCATGTAAAGTGAAGAAAATGGAAAAAAGTATTTGAAACATGATTTCTAAAGATATAAATTCCAAATGTAATTGTGATTTAACTTTCTCCAATAGAAATAGCATGAGTTGTTCAGTGAGAAATATTCCAACAATAAATACTTTGCTTTGACTTTTCTTGGTCTTTTCTATGCAATAAAATAACAAATGTCTTCTTAGAAAACAAAGTATTTATATATAATTATATATTATATGTATATATTTATATATAATCCAAAAATATATTGTAAAGGAAAGTCTGTTTGAAGTGGCAATGGAAACCCCCACAATTATGGAAAGTGCCTTAGAAGTTTTGCTAGTCACAGTAAGTAAATAAAGGTAGATGAAAGCAAACACAAGATTCCAAAAACAAATAGGCAAAGAGAAGATTATACTTTCTGAAGAGTCAGCTTTCACTTTCCCTAACTCTACCAGTTGTCTGTAAGAAGGTGAATAGAATTATTATATCTCCTATTATATTCTAGTATGTACATACACACATTATGTATATGAAATATAGAATATATAGATTATTGCAGCAGACAGCTGTATATCCATGATTAATAGGCACCTATTTTGAAGTTTGACTATAATAATATTTTGCAAGTAGATACTCATCATATCATGCTAAATAAAACTAAGCCTCAATTTATCACATTTTTTGCACAAAAAGCAAAGTATAATAAGTAATACGAAAATTTATAAACAGCATAAAAGTCCCAATCTTATATCACAAATAAAATGAGCAAAAAATAAGTTATAGTACTTCATTTTTGTAATTTCAAGTGATCTCAGTAAGGACCATAAACTACAATACAGAAAAACACTCCAGCCTATTTCCTGAGATAACAGCAATGTGAACAATGAGAAATATATACAGCCTTGGGGAAAAAAGTAAATGCCAACTTCCCACTGAATGCCTGGCAAGAGCTACCAGCAGCAGTGTCACCAGGCCTTTCAAAATGTACAGCTATCAAAACACCTCCAAATATTCCCCAAAATATTGTAACCTTAAGAATTTTCAGGGATGGATTGCAAATCTAGAATTAGACTCTCAACCTTCACTGAATAGCAGTAGCAGTTAACATACAAATTGAATCAGTCCACTGTTGAAACTTTTAGAAGAGTTTATTGTCTGAATTTGGGAATTAGTGCTATATGGATTAATGAAATTCAGCCTTTCAATCCCAGAAATGATAAGTATTATGTATTAAAATAAATACTCTTTTAGAAAAAATAACAAAAACCCCCAACAATATTGACACCATTGAAAATTAACTGGACTATGCTAAAAATATCACAAGATATAAAATTTAATCTGAAGGATTCTTGGACACTTTAAAATCACTACAGTTTTTAGTCTAAATCTAAGTTTTATGTGAAACATTATTTTACTGTTTATTTTCAGAGATAAATTGGGGATAGATTTAAGCTTATATACTTTTTCATATACAAGAGTACTTGCCTGCCTGATTGAATGCATCACTGTCATCTTGGAATGCCTAACACATGGGAAATTATTCCTCATATCTAACTTTTCTGATAGATGTGTCATAGAAGATTCACAATTTAGGGAAATTGGGATGTTGTCTTGTTTTAGCAACTTTGGCTTAGTGAAACGAGAGTTATGAGCAGTGTAATATCTATGTACTACCATTTAGCTTTTTCTCATGGTCTTCACATATTTTATTGTCAGATACTATTTACATAAATAACAAAGTGGTTCTAGCAGAATGTTCAAGATATATCAGTACAGTTAATGATTTAATTTAAGCAGTAATTTTAAGCACACACCTCTAGAAAAATATTTGAGATTTGGTTTTGTGAAAAAAAAATATTGCTATCAAAAGTTTGCCTTTTAGGGAAATACTTGATCAAAAATTATGACTACACATTTTCCACTGCATATAGAAAGACTTAGTTTACATATAATTTGTAACTCTATGTAAATTAAGATTTTATTCCAGTTTTAAAAGTTCTCTTTAGGCATCAGATTACACTCTGTGCTAAGGTAGCTAAAAGTGTGTACTTGCTCCTGTTTTAAGAGATACCTTGAACTGAGTCATTGTATTATGCTAGTTGTAACCGAATTGTTCTAACTTTTGCTTAAATAAAATCAGCCTTCCCAGGAGGATTTTCTTGGGTGACAGGCATCTGGTTGTTTATCTAGGAAAAGCTAATTCTTCAGATAATTTTGACAAATCCAGTCCTTTCATGGGTCATAAGGAGACAAACTGTCAAATTCTATAAATAAGCTCCTGGATTATTTCTAGCTTCTGAATAAAAGCCAAAAGGCAATGCACTAAGTCATTAAAATGTTTTGAAATAAAAAATTAGTAGATACAGGAAGTAATTAAAGTGTCTGATAAAAAGTATCCTGCCTGTTGAGGCAGAAATTTTCAAGAGTAAGTGATTAAAGCACTTGCCAGTCTTCAATAGTATCAGCACTTGGTCAAATCACTTTCCTGTGTATATGAAGTTTATTTGGCAAATTTGTTTACTGAGCCTGACATGTTTTATTTTATGTGCATAAAGATGTCATGTCAAGTATGAAGTGGACAGCCCTTTGTAAATAACAAAGGGAGAGAGAGATGAGAAATCAATTCCTTAAGCAGACAGATTTCTAAACAGGCCAGTGGCTAATTATGTGGGATATTCATCACCTAACTCATGTGAAGCTCACAGATTTGGCACGCTAATAGTCACAGTATCAAAAATACCCACTTTGCATTCAGGAAAGTAATAATTTGGATGAATTTTTTGCAGATCCACAGTTTGATAAAATTTTATTAATTAACATTAATAAAATCTGTTATTTGACTTAAATGGTTATTCATCAGGTTTCTAAGTTAAAATTTGTATCTGCCATAGTAAAAATCAAGTCTGAGATGCAATTTTATCCTATGAAACATTCTATTTGCTTTGTTCATCACCATGTACATGCCCTAAAACAACAGAAGATGCTTGATTTCTCCTTGTTGGAGAGTAGAAAATGACAGGTATAATGAAAAGGAATTACTGAAATACTGTACATTCCTGCTCACTTAGCACAGCAGTTGGGTTTGCCACAGTAACACATATTGGGGTCCCCTCCACTGCAGAGTATCTTTTTAGCTGGAATAATGTGGCTGACATGGCTGATGTTCAACCAGGCCAGATAATGTTTCTAAGAAATAATGATTCTTTCTTAGAATAAAAAAAGGTCATATTTCCAGGGAATAATTTTCAGGAAGTTCCTTATCTAGAAGTAATAATTTAGATTCTCCTTTCCCTTTTTTTTTAATTTGTGATTTGATTTAGTGAAATTTGGATGGCTAAGGTATAATGAGAGTGAAGTTTGACCTAGTTGGGGATCTTTTCTATGTTACTGAAATTTTGGCTACTCTCTCATAAACAACAAGGAAAATCTAGGGAGTGTTCATCTAGATAGGAACACTGAAAGTTTCATAAATCATGTAACTTCGGTTTGTATTTTAAATTTGTTAGTCCAGATATCATTTCTCACTCAGATAAATTGCTCTCTTCCCACAAAGCTAAATTTAAAAATTATGGTAAGCATAATATACAATCATTATCTAAAAAGAACATACTATAATGAGATCTAGAGGTCCAAGAAATTATGTCATCAAATTACTAAAGATATTAAACATCTGTGTTAGTTATGCAAAGTTTATCAAGAAGCAGTCTAAATATAGAATGGAAACATGTCACATTTGGGATAACATGCTTACTTCATAGTCACATTTTGAGTTGAAAATACTTGATTTCTAGAATTGTAAAATAGTTGTGCAGCAGGTCCAAATTCACATTAGATATCTCAGTACATTCTTTGAATCAGCTTATACAGAACCAAATATCATGTACCAGTGTGAATACATTCTTCTGAATGTATTCTAAGAAAAAATGGTCATATCACAATTTACTATCTACAATTTACTTCCTACTATGTAGGAAGCATTCCTACAGATTTAATTTGTGCCAAACAAGCTATAGTCAAGATAAATATTTGTCCATGATAGCCTCTCAGAATTACAGAAACCCAGACAAGTAACTAAGCTTATTCAATGGTTGTTTTCAAGATGTCAGAAATTTGAGAAAAGGAATTATTTTGAAGATTATAAATTCAGCAGCATCAGGTTTGCACATGCTTTGGTGTTGGATTCACAAACCAAATTGTTGGTCGTAAGTGCTTAAATGTTGTTGCCTTACAGCATCTGCATTTGGAAAGGGTGAACAGTGGTTAGCTTTAACTTTTTTACCTTTTCATTTTTTTTCATTTGATGTTGAAATCAAATGTTTATCATTCTGAAAGAGTCATTATGAAATATTTTCTGATCAATCTTAAGCAAAAAGGTACTTGTTAAGTGCTAAAAGAGTGGAATCTTCTTTTAAGCTTAAATAACACAAAAATACTTCACAAAGGAAGTACTCATCAACAATGGGAAAATGATGTAGAGAAAAAATTTTAAGACCCATGTTCCCAATAAGAAGGTAGGATATTTAGGCACATTGCCAGAAAGCAAATTATGTGCCTGGATGGGATTTAGGTACCTAAGTAATTTTAGGGATTTAGATGTTCGTCTGTGGAAATAAATCATAAGGCTGATGTTATAGAAAATTTCAATTTAAAATATTAATATTCCATGGTATTTAAGTTAAATGAATAATCTGCATTCTGCTTTGGAGAACCTTGGTAAAATAGTATGATATTTTTGGGCACTAGCAGTCTGAGAAGTATGTCATAGTTTGACCAAAATTAGATCACATTCTTTGGAAGTAAACTTAGATCTTGTTTTTTTCCTTCATTCCTCCATCTCTTTTCACAGTTTATTAGTACACTGCATTCCTGATGAGTATTGAGCTTAAACAAATTTTAATACTAGAGCTTACAGATCTTTCTCCAACACCAGAATATTTCCTTTTCTCCTGATGAAGAAATATATACTTACAGATCTATTAAAGGCCACTCTGTTTTCCATCACTACACTGGTTTAGCTGTCTGTTCCCTTTTTATTTGTGGAGCATATATTGCTCTTAGTGCCTGTTTTTCTCTTATCGTAAATCCCATTCCCCACAGAATAGGGAGATATTTGTTCACATTACTTATGTTTTCAAGTAGGAACATGAAGTTCAGATTCTGAAATATGTTTGAAAAGAAAAAGAGCTATTGTTATTAGAAGGAATTCAAAGTTCTTGTAACACTGACATGAAACATTGCAGTCATTGTTATGGGAGAAGGTCAGTAGTTCAGACAGAATCTGTATTGCAGACAGTTCCAAAAATGAAACTAAAGAAGCATGATAATATAATTTTGAAGCACCTTTCTGTATGCTCACTTACATGTTACTCATAAAAGTGTGGTGGCCTTGCAGCAGAGACAATCAAAGCAGTGATTTATAGAACAGCCTTATCACAACATGTGTCAAGGAGTGAAAGGAAAATGTAGTCTGAGATTTCATAGTCACTCCTGCTTTTTAGAAACTGTATAACAGAGAGAGACTATTAATGGAGTCATATTTACTTTTAATGGATGGGGTCCTAACAGTAGAGGATGGGCACTTACTGAAAAGCTCTCAAGTGTTACAGACAAAATTATAACACTGGAATCCTAATAGCGAGAGAGTATGCAATATCATGGCAATGACTGGATTACAAATGTGATTCAGTCATACTATTATATAATAAAATGCATTAATGATGTTTGACCTGTTTCCTCTTAGCGATCTGAAACAACTGTTAAAATCATAAAATCATCCTAATTCTTAGACCAACAGAGAATATTTGAATTCCTTATTAATAGATATTAAAGGAACTCTTAAATATCTAGACTAGGTTGCATGTTTTGTCTTGTATTTGCCAGGGAATTATTTTGAACATACAAGAGTAATTTATATTGCAGTGTGCTCAACAGAGGCAATTGCTATAACATTTTTCTGATTTAGGGTGTTCATCATATGTGAATATTTAATTATGCCTGATAAAACACCTCTGTCATAAACATTGGTGAGACAAAGAACAATATTTTCTAAGTAGTGAAGCCAAACAACTTTTGTTTGCTTACTTAACATTATGGTGTCACAACACCCATCACAATCTGCTCTCCTGTGGATGTGAAATGCAGTTCTATGATGCTCTGTCAGTTTTCTGAGCACTGTATTATCTCCTTTTGGGTAAAATGATTGCAATGATAAAGCTTTTTGTCAAACAATGAAAAGATATTATATTTGATATCATGCTACAAAATGGTAATTATTTTTAGAAGCAGTATAGTTCATGTTACATCCACCAACATAATTATGCAGGCCTGTAGTTGAGATGCATTAGTTGGAAACCATGACTAAGCTAATTTTAGCAGTAACTAAAAAGTATTATTAATGACTACCGAGAACCAAGCTGTTGGATAACATGAGATTAATGTCTCTATGTTCCAAGATTACTTTAAATGGAAAGATTATCTCTCACCTTCTTTAAAATCCCACTACAATAATTTAACCCTATTAGCCACTGCCCAAGCACTGGGCAGCTATAGGCTCATGTTTTTTCCTTTCAGTATTGTAACTGTTGAATTCTTTTACTGATAAAATACATCCCTTGTAATTTATCAAAATTTTAAGTTCTCAATATTTTTACTAATTAATTAATTAATTGTCAAGTTGATAAAACAGAATGAAATTTAACAAAGAAGTAGTTAGACTAGGTAAATGTGTCTCTAACCAGACAAAAAGGGGTTTTTTTGTCTTGAAATTGCTGAAATGGATCTCACTATGAAACACTGATTGATTGGATTTGCATGTGGCTTGAAATATTGAACAGTACATACTCAGTGCCTGAGCAACACAGTTGTGGAGCTAGGACTAGATCCACAAAAGCTTAAGCACTTCCTCCCTTACTGCCAAAATACCCAGTGAGATTACACATCACAGACCTAGCACTGCAGTCAAAACACACTCACAAACTGCCTTCTCAGCTGCCTGTCAGTAAAAAAAAGGCTTTACATGGACACTAAATACATTTACTGATATCTTTTCCCACCTCTTAAGCTTCAGCTTGCTCATTTAAATTTTGGCCATTTATAAGTGTTCCAAACCCCACATTTCTCACTGCCTAACTATCTTCACTCACAGAAGTTTATATATTCAGTGATTTTAGGCAACCTCAGGGTTCTCTGAGACTGAAATTTTGGAATAAAAGTCAACTAAAAAAAGTTTAAATACACAGCTAGGTTATCTGTGATCTTTCTCTACCTTTTCTCTGAATCTAGCCCATGAATAACATCTTATTTTCCAGTAATTAATAAAAGTGATAATGAGACAGAAGCTACTGACCTCACTCCAGTTATTTCTGTTACTGTTTTGCTTATTTATCTTTCACCAATTAGCCTTAAATGCAGGAAAGAGTCAGAGGATTGAAAATCCTTAAACTTTCATTCATTAAGGCTGTTTGATTTCCAGTCATGGATGTTAAAGCAATTTTCTTTGTTATATGTGGTTGAATCATTCCTGTACGTTTTGCCAGAACCTGACCATTACTTACCAACTGAAATATTAAATACTAAGTGACAACAAAGGAGGCAAAATTACCATTATTTTTCGTTATTATTTACTAACAATAAAATTTTAACAGTTCATTTCATTTCCCTTTATTGCAACTTGACAAGGTTATTCACAGTCCAGAAAGTTTAAGATCTTAAAACTGCACAGATATGGAGAAGTAAAGGAACAGGCAATCATTTATTGTGCACAAAATACCTGTGCCAAAAGCATAAGATGCATTTTTCAGCACAGTAGAAAGGGTTCATTATCTAAATGAAAAATTAATTTTTATTTATTAACAATTAGAAATAAAGTAGTTCTATTAATTGTTCATTGAGAGTGATAATAACTTGCTACAATCCTTAGGCTGATTTGCAAAATTGCTGAGTATAAAATAACTCTACTGTATTTATTTGTTGAATGTACTCTGGTTTTAGAAATGAACTTTTTCAGGTTAGATGTTGCTTTCTATTTTACTAAAAATTTTCTCATATTCTTAGACAACAAGTATGAGAAATTTTCAGCTGAGGTATGACATTTATTACAAATTATTGTGATAATAAATTACCCTTATTCAAAGATAATACATAACCAGGTTAACAGGCCCTTAGATGGTAACTTTTGAGTTGCACATGCTTTCTGCTAACACAGGACTCTGGCCAGCAGAGGTCATACTGAGTCAGTGGGATTTCATGTTCCCACTTCTCTTAATATTCCTTCAGGTAAAGTTTCCAGTAAAAACCAAAATAATGCTTTCAACAAAAGTGTCCTGTGGCTGTGAGAATACTCCTCGCATGAACTGAGCACTTTCTTCCCACACCTGCAGGATGCCAGTTATTAGTCTGCACCTTGACAGTAGTGTCTTGCCATTAGGGCAAAGTCTGTTCGTTAAGCTTTGCTTGACTACATTATTCATTTCAACCTGTTCTCCATAACTGTCCATTTGCACAGCACAAACTGCCTCACTGGGAGGTGGCAGTTTTACAGGTGGCAGAACAGAAGTCCATGGCAATAGTAACTTTCTCAGGGCAACATAAGAAGAAGAGAGACAACTGGGAGGAGAACTTTGCTTCCTAAATCCTAAATGAACATGTAAATCACCAACCCACACAAATTTTCTTCAGACTGCACAGCCTGGGTAGTTTGCCTCAAGTGCAGGAAGAAAGAAATAATCTAGGACTGCCACAGGTATTAGAGGATGTTACTTGTTTCACAGCAATAGCAGAGAATGCACTGGGGGAAGGGATGGGTTGATCCAATGTGTGGAACTGTCCCAAAACTGAAACATGTATGCAGATTGTTCCACGATGGAGCAAAGGCAGGGTTAGTGGTATTGCAAGTTTCTCTTTACAACTCTAGGGCAGCATTTAAGACCCAAGACCAAAGCAAAGTTCATTGATTCCATGAGGCAGTTAGCTGGAACTCTGTCAATGAAACAATGGCTTTTTGTATTAGCAATTTAGAAATGCATTTGAATCATCTTGCATACAAAAGGCTTCCACTGAGTGCTATGATCAACAAAATCTGGTTTTATAGTGTTAGGCTTCTACAACAAATAAATAATCTTCTACAATGTAGAATTTTATATTCTGGTATTTTTATACTATATGGCATATTGTCATATTACATGAAAATACACACATTTACAGTAAAGGAAAATAAATCTGTAACTGGATAACATAATCAATTCAACAAATAATAGTCCAGTACAAATTGTTTCATGTTTGATGTACAGCCAAAACATGCTGAAGTTATGTACATTATTTTTGGCAAAGCTTGAATTCAACTTGGAGCGTGCTACTGGTTGCTTACGTTTACCATGGTTCACATAACTACTGCATGTACTGAATATAACAGATATCATAATGAACTGTAAAACTGTATTTCTTCCTTGTACCCCTGCTAGAGAAAAAAAAGCATCTGAGAGAACTTGGAATGTGTGGTGTTTAAACTTCTTAGTCATTTTTGTGCACTGCTAGACTTGTATTCTGGGACATTTTAGGATTCAATTAGCAGGAGTCTGTTTTCATTCTTAGTATAATGTAGAAGTGTAACATTATCTAAATAAAACTTTGTATTAAAAAGAACCCTCTTTCATAGTGAAATGATATGAACAAGATGAGAAGAGTAAACAAAAGGAAAGTATGTGTAAAGAGCAACTTCATGAAACTTGAGTACCATGGAAGCATGTTTGTTTCTATTGTGTGTATTAGGACACTACTGTAATGCCTGTTTTTTTCCTCAGAATCATAAAATTATTTTAAGAACAGAAAATGCACTTTATTTCTACAGATTGCATAGTCATCAGAGCCCTGTTCAGATTGGGACTGCAAAATATTTCTGAAACAAAACGAACAGAATTTTTACTGGAGATGGATTCTTATTATATAGAATATATAATAATATATATATATATTATTATATATATATCTTTAAGGACTCTTTTGGGTTTTCTTCTTGAAAAAAGAAACATTTCTTTGTAGCCTGAAACATAATTTGAGTAGCAAGTGAATTTTTAAGTTTTGCTAAACGCATTTTCCATGTTTCATTTCTTCTGAGATTCAATGTGGTCTTCGCTAGAAGAAATTATGAGGGATATGAGGATAATCTCTAAAGTGTTTTGAAAGACGTACAAGTATACCTTTGTATCTGTTTGACCTACCACAGTTTTTAGTATCATTAGTCGGCAATGATTCTAAAGCAATCAGGTATAAATAAAAGGCCATCAGGACAGGCTTCTTTGGCACTTCTTGTAGATTACATAGCTGTAAAGACATTCCATTAAAGATTACTGAGTAAGAGACACATAAAAATTCCTGCTTTGGTTAGCAAGAGAATTAAATATGTTTGCTTACAAGTGAACGCAATTAACTCAGAATATATTTTCAGTACGGACTAAACCCAGCTGTGTTTCTATTGTGTTAAAAGTGCCTAGTGGTCACTGGCTTTACTTAAAAAGACAGGCATTTCCCAACAGTGACCACACTGTGGGATGTAAGATAATGTCTCTTACTCTTGCATTATTTCAGATACCACTGTGTACTGACTTGGCAAATGCAGACTTTTAGTGTTCAGCTCAGCTGTCCAAATATTTAACTGATCAAAAAATCATCCCTGTTCTCTTATTTTAGTGGGGACTCTTAGTGGTATTTATGTGCTACTAATAGATGAGCATGAATTTTCTCCAAGACTTCTTTGTTTGGAAAATCTGCCATCTTTAAAATAGAAAGAAAAAATACAAATTATAAAGCATAGTTTTCAGTAGCAGTAAATGAACAACAAAACGTATTAATGTTGGATCACTGATAACTCCTTGTCTAACTTGTGAGGTGGAGACTTTAGAAGTCATTTCTTCCAGCCAAACTTTATACATGCTGGGAGTATTCAACATTTATTTTATAAACATTCCAAAAATAGTACTCTTGCAAAAGGCTACTCTCATGTATGTGCTTTATGTAATATTGGTAATATTTTTTGGAATACAATAATAATGAAGTGTAAATGTTAATGTAAGAAGTGTAAGAAATTGCTTTGTTTATTTCTGGATTACTATATACAATTTATAAGAAATAATTTTCTCTTGAAATAGAAATTTTCTTTCAGTTTCTCTGAAACAAACAACATGAATTAAAAGATATAATAAGCCAAATATAAAACATTATTCAAAAGTACAAATTAACATATTTACAGTGTGACAATTATTAAATTAGAAGGCAAAATGATACTTTGCAGAACCACAACCACAGTGACTCATGTCTGTTGTAGCTCCTCATTAGCAACGTTGATCTTGTGGTTATGCCCAGGAACTGCTGTGACTCAGCAGATACACATTGTCTCTGGCTCTACTAGCTTTCCTATGTAGTATCTAGAATGGAATTTGAGGCTAGATTTAAACAAACAAACAAAAACAAGCTAACACAAACAAGCTTGATGCTACAGTGCTGAGCAGCTCTGTGCCTAACTCACTTCATTGACCCCAATTTCTACATAGTGCATAGGAAATGTTCAGCCACACTTGAGGCAAACCCTCTTCCTGCTGGCCGAACATAATCCTGAAAACAGGAATGTTTAATTTAAACTCTCATCCTGTATTTAGATGTTTTTCACAGTGTTGCAGGGAGGGGCCTCCTCCCATTCAAACCTCACAGTCCAAATTCTACTCTTCAGATAGCTGCCTGTATCCTTTCTTTCAAAACTTGTCTAGAAGTGGAGTAGTGATAGTGATGCCCTCTCACTTTTGCTTTTATACAGTACCTTACTGATTAAAGGACTCTGCTAAGATAACAAAGGCCCAGATTCAATCCCTATTTTGACTGAGAAAACTGAAACGAAGTTCCTTCAGCCTTTCAATCTCTCTTCTCATGACCAACATATAGCTCATGAAAAGATAAGTACAGTTTCCATCCCACATATTTTAATTATTCTGTAATGGGGAGAGGGTGTGTGTGGGGGGAAGTTGTTAACTTGATCAGAGAGAATGTCTAGTGGTAAAGGTCTTCAGCTAAAGGCAGCCAGATAATAAAAGCCTTTCTACTAAAACTTGATCCCTAGTTCTGCTGTCTGTGGAATCTTTACCATTTCCATTAAACTGTCCACTTTTGACAAGAAAGGCTACTGTCTATAATGGGAGTGTAGAGGCTACTGCAGTACACAAGACAAGCTAATTTATTTATCAGAGGGTTTATCAGAGACTGAATTTGGCAGTCACATGTGACCATACAAAATATGGGTAGAAACCATAGATAGAAACTGTATTTATATTGCATCTTGCAAACAAGAGAGAATTCTTGATTCTTCATAGATTCAAACTGTCTCTTTAGGTTCTAGTGGCAATGCTATTTCAAGTTGCTATGGCTCTCTTAAATTCATTCTACAAAACATACAGTGTAATTATGAGTGAGAAGCTTAAGGATGGAGAGAAAGAAACTTGTGCAGACAGCAGTCTTAAGCTAAAAAGATAAGAACTTCAGCAGCTGTTATTTTTAAAATCTTTCTAACTTGGAAACGTTTGGTATTTTTCTTATATGTTTCTTAATAGCTTGCAAAAGATTTTTGTAATCACAGTATTTTGATTCATGCTGTCTTTAGCTGTGTTTTTTGTCTCCTTTTCCTACTAATATTGTTCAATAAATGTTCATTTACCTTGTGCTGATAACAAATAATCTCCAATTGAGGACAGCTTTGCTGTTGGCAACAGTGGATTAATCTGACCGATAAATAGTGCTACCAATAATACTTCATTAGCAGCATGGGAATGGTCTTAAATGTATGTACCAAAAAAAAAGTAAATAAAAATTATAACTGTTTATTGAATCTCAATTTTTCCATTAGAGACCCAGTTTGTAGAGCTAGATTGAGGAATGAAGGACACTCCACAGAACTGAACTATGCCTGGTTCATAAAACTGAAAATTTATTATATCCATTGACACATCTGGCTGTTTTTTCCTGAGGACAATTTTTCCGACATTCTGCATTAAGCTGTCTGCCACACTTCTTTCATTTATGTCTTAGTCAAATAACTGAATGTCCTTAGACACCACAGGAGTCAGTGGGAATGGGGATTGTGTTCTTTGAACTTCGCTGAATTGCATCAGATTCTTTTAAAACTGAGCTCATTGTTTATTACATCCAACTTAAGTGCAAAGTTAAATGCAAAAAAAGAAGAATATAATCAATTTATTAAAAGTATATAATCAGTTTATTTATTTTGAAACTTCCAAATGCTTTAAAGAAGTGGTGGCTGCAACACTAAATTTATTGAACCTCTGCATTTTACTTCTCTATATTGTTTACATGATAATATCATGTGTAAATTCCAGCTTTACTAAACTTACCTATGCTTGTGGTTTTACATTTCCTTCTTTGCTGAAAACCAAGCCTTTTTTTTCCAAGCAGTTAATTTGTAGATTTCTATCTGCACTCAGCATTATCTCACACATGTATCTCTTTTTAAAAAACAAACCACCTTTGTCATGAGAACTATGCTCTATATGACACTGATAAGCTTCTTGTTGTTTAACACATGATCTGTTAATGAGGATATACAGGTCTATAAATGACAGATAGAAAGGATCTGCAACTTTATTTAACTACTGAAGACACAGGAAAGCATAATAATCTTATCTAGTACTGTGCAGCAGTTACTGTATTGAAAGTTTCCTTGCTACTCAGATCATTCAAGCTGTTCCTATCTTGTTTGGGATGTTTCAGGTACACGTGGAGGGGAGAAAGGGGCATTTTGATTCCTAATTCCTTGTATTTGTCTATCAAGGTAAGAATGCCACAAAGACACAGATACGTTTTCTGCTACTACAAACAAGCACCGCAAGGTTTAAAGATTCAAGAGAGATCTCTCTTGTCCAGCTGAATGCTGTTCCCATCTAGTCTATGATTTATAAGATTACAGTAAACCACAAAGAACATATTTCTCCTTAAAAATCTACTACTTGTTAAATGAATACTTTTACAATTTTATATCAGCACTTAAAGTATTATGAAAACCTAAACCCCAAATAATATAAAACAAATAAAAACATGTACTTTGTTGACTCTTCATAGCATTTATCATCTTCACATGCAGTTGCTGTATATTGCATTTGAAAACCGAACACCAAAAAGTTCTTGTAAAGCTTGAAGGTTAATGGCATTAGTATGCCCCTTGACTATAGGAAGCTGTCTATCTAATTAAAACTGACAGATGTGCTTTTACAGCTGGAGAAGTACAGAGATCCTTAAGTTTTGGCCTTCTGGGAGAAAGTAGTGGGTAAATTAGCAAGATATGCCACTGAGTATTTTTTCTAGAAGGGATTGAGAACCCTGAGAAGCCCCAAGAATTTGCAGGAGTCTCTCTATAACAACCTTTTTTCTTGACTTAAAATTCAATTCTACTAAAAGCAGTAGTGGAACCTTATGATTACTGTAGTATGTGAATTCATCCAAACAATATTTATTAGTTTGATGGCTTTAGTGTATTTGACAAACTCACTGAATAATTTCCTCCCTATATATGTTTTCAAGTTTAGAGGTTTTTTTAAACTTAGAATCATTAAATATATGAGCAAAACTTTCTTTTACAAAACTTGTACATTAATGGAAGAATAAGTCATATTTAAGTTTTGGCGGGCAGAATTTGAAGGCTCAAAAATGTCAAAGTAAGCATTTTTCTGTCCAAGTTTATTTCCACAAATAAACAAAGTTAGTGCTTTCTGCAAGGCTTTCTAATTTGTGTTTCATCTAAGAATCCTGAGGTAAATTCTATCTAATGGCTTATATGAATTAAGAAAACTACTCTTTAAAAACCACGTTGAAGAAGTAATTTCCTACATTTGTTTCCTACATATTATGCAACATGAGCTGTATTACAACAGAAATGTTCTTTGTGACCCAGAAAATCTATTTCAGTCCTATAACATCCTAAATATGCACAAAACTGGCTGTAACTTCAGAATTATTCACATCATAATGACTGTAATGTTGCACATTTTAGCTTCTCAAAAATAATTTTCAGTATAGAATTTTTGCCACGCTGGGACTATTCTAAGAGAATCAATAATTATGACATACTTGAAACTTAATGGATTCAAGAGTCATTTCCTCATTCTTCATAGAAAGTGAAGAAAGTGGTACAAAAAGTGCTACTGTTGATCTCTAAGGGCTAGCACCGAATTCCCCTGAGATAATACATAGATAGCATCTAAAAGTTTGTTTGGAGTAGGACTGCACTGAGGTCACTGTTCAAGACAACAAACTGTCTGCTGCATTCTGTGACCCTGAAAGGTTAGAGTTGAGGAATTTCCTGGAGAGATTCTGTTTGGTCTAACATTTTTATGAAAGTATCAAGGGGATAGTTAAGAGCAATAGTAAGGTTATTTTCCCCAGAGCTGTAAAACTCTTTTATCTAGCCAAAAATACTTTCAGGCAGATGCCTGTTAACTCTGTGTGAAGGCAGAGGAGAAATCAGAAAAAGGAAACTATTTTTTTTGCAGGAGTCTAAGAACACACCAATATTTTTTTTAAAATAGTTTTACATTAAGTTTTACAGCATAGCACTGTTTTATGTTTATGTTTTGTAACACATGAAAAAAAGGTTCTTTAACACTTATTTATTTTTAACCTATTTTTGTATACAAAACTCTTTAAAAAATATAAGAAAACAGGTACATTTTTTTCATTGATGTAATGAATTTGCTATTGATAAGTCCTGAAAAAATGGCTGGACACAGCTGACTGGACTCTTAAAGATACAGCTATATTCATGATAACTGAGGAAGTCAGAGGAAAGTTAACTTTGTCATAATTGCATTTGTTCCATTTTATTCTACTTGATTTGTGGAATATTAAGATTCTAAACACGTACTGCTCATCATGCCATTATGATATCAAAACAGATTAGTGAAGAAAGAAAATGTCTAACTTCATATAATCCATAAGGCTAGTAGTTTTACAGCAGAATAACTATGTCCTTCAAAAGCAATAAAAAAAGATAAATTTTAGGCGAACTCAGCACGTGTCCTTCATCACTGTCTAATTTAGGTTGACAGTAATAGCTCATTAGTACATCTCTGGGCATAATGTCAGTACAAATACCAACCAGTCAAGGCAGAAAAGTTCTCTGAAACAGAAGTCAAATACCAACATGGTGGGTAACAATTGACAGTGTGACTGCTAGTACCACTGTAGAGCCAACATTCTTGAGGTCAGCCCAGCCAGAGCTTCATATGGACACACCGCAGATGAGTTGGTGGTAAACAGGGATGCAGCATGGACTTTCAAAGAACAACTTAGCTGTTTAATGGGGACAGTTCTTCAGGAGCACCCTAAAATAGCAAAGGAATAACTGCTAAAACCATGTTGGATATTATAGATATATTGATTGTGACTAGTCACCTAGCCTATCCCATTTCTTCTTCATCTCCACTGAGGCTCATATAACTTGAGTTATATTCACATTTAGCACTCACATCTTCATTAATCTGCAGTATTAACTTGTTTTCTTCTCTGAAGATTTAGTCCTTATCACTAAGGGTCTGTTCAAGTTTCAACCATATGTAATTTTGTGGTTGTTCACAAGAGTGTTTCCTCATTACCCCTCATGCCATCAAGCAATTTTCTCTGTTCCATCCTTTTTTGCCACACTTCACCTTTCATTTAGGGCCTTACTGTTCTTGTAATTGGAATAGTCTCTTCATCCTTACTGTTTCATATGAATTCTCACATGTTTGGGTTTTGTTTTTGTTTTCTTCTCCGAGTCCTATAAATACAAACAATTAACAACATTATTGTTATCCTCCATATAGATTTAATCCTGAATATTAATGGGATTACCCTTCATATAAGTTTATTATTATTTCATTGCTTTCTCCTGGGTGTTTTATAGGTGGTCACTTCCAATAAAAAGTTTCGTTTGAGGAGAACAGCTTTATTGATCAGTATTTTGGAGATATCCATAAGATCTTCAAGACAGACACTATGTCTGCTTTCTGTGTTGCCAAGTAAATCATAATAACCTCCACATCTCACAGCCATGCAAAGGACAGTCCAGATTTCATGCAAAATATCAGAAAAAACATTTTGATAGTTGGATTCAGTTTTTGTTATCAGAACTAAACTCAAAACAAATGCTTCCTGTCCATCATGGTTCATCTTGTTCCCTATGAGTGAAAACTGAATGATACAACCCAAAGAAGTCAGCTCAGTTTAAATCAATATTGAACACCTAAGGGACATATTATGCAAAGAGGATAATTAATTTTAAGCAAGAGGTTCTTTTATGTGTCTGTTTTGTTCCTAATAACACGCTCATCTCGTACTATCATATTATAAAATGTAACAGATTTTGTTGCTATTTCTAGGCTTCTTATGGTAACAGTATAATACAGCTTTCAACTGACCAGTTGTGAAATGCTTAAGTAACTGCTAATAATGTGCTATTTACAGGCAAAGGCTAATAATAAAACCAGGCACTTTGTGTTCAACTCAGATCTTTATATACAATGTCGATTTTTGATTGTGTTTGATTCTGTATTTTCACTCAACTGCTAGATTACTTAGCTTTATAAACCTTTTGTACAAACAGCATGTATTCTGACAAGGAGCTCACTGATTAAGAAAAGAATTGAGAATATGTAAAAATAAGATCTGATACTGGATTTCAAAAGCCAAATAATTTATTCAGAGTGGTCTAATAACAATTCATAAGATAAGAAAAAGTATTAGCACTTTAGAATAATTTTTTATAATTTTTTTCTCTCATAATTTTGTGTCTACTAGCAAGAAGAATGTTTATGTTAGCCACTTGTATTTCTGTATTCTTTAAAGAAAGGAAAAAAATAGAACAGCTCCTTAAGTGTTCACTCCCAGGGTTTGGGAAGAGGAAGATGGTTACTAAGAAGAAAATGAGGGTAACCCTTAAATTAGTAACTGGCAGGGTAGAGATTAGGACAGGCTGATTACTAAGGAGTGTTCGTTTCTCCTAGTCTCAGTGCCTTTTGTGAGCTAGATGAGCTGCTACCATCTGCTAGCAGCTGTGCAATGAAATCAGACATTTTCTGCACTTCTCAGTAAGAGGATGTAATTGTGTACCAAACCAAATTTGGTAAGAAGGGAATCATGACCTGTTACAGAATTCTCCAAGGAAGTGATGAACCTGTAATTTATGAATGCAAATTAAAAAATCTCTATACTTTGTACTCATGATATTGCTTTTATGTCTGGAGATGAGATTCCATTTTACCATGGTAACACAGCCCATTTTGGTTTTGGTCTGCTGCCTGTAAGATGGCTCTTAAAACACATTTTAAAAGATACCTTTCCTAACAGGAGACATAACAACTACCTTGAAAATTCCAGGTTTTCCTAGTGACCTTGCACTTGAATAGCTACCTTTATCCCCAGAGGGTTCTAGAGCTCTTAAACTTAATAGCAGCAAAGTGCTTTAGAACAGGATGTAAAGAATCCTTCACCAATTGAAACTGTGTGGTAGAAAAAGCAGTTAAGTGTTATTATTTCATAACTACACCAATTTCAACAGTTCAGGGAGGCATTCTGTGGGAACAGGAGGGTTTTTTCCCTACAATATTCCTGTAGAAGTATGAATTTTAGTTGTAGTTGTCAATGCATGTTTTGTTATTGAGGTTTTGTCACTGATTCTTGCTTAGGTTTGAAACAAAATAAATCAATCTGTTAAATTCAAAATCAGCCTAAAAAATGTAAATATGTAAATAAAAATTTAAAAAGTTTATCTTGCAAAAAAATGATGTCTGAAATAGGTATGAACATTTTTCCCACAATGCATATTCAATCAGAATGAGCCCAAGGTTCTCAGTTAAAAGAGAATATGTATATGTACATTCTATCTGAAATAAAAAGAAGCTCCTTTTAAAACTGAAATTTAACCTCAAGCAGTGCACACTTAGATGAAAAGTCTTCACTTTTCTGGTGGTGTTTAACAACCATTTAATGGGCAATAAAGCTTGGTCCCTAAATGCACTGTACTGTGTAGTTTGTCCTTGAACTCTCAAGTAATGGATTGGCCTCCAGCTGCACCACACTAATATTAGTAAGAGATATCATTAGTGATACTAAATGTGAAGAGTATTTAACTTACCATGATCTGGAACATAAATAATCTGTTATTTCATATCCTCTATTCAACTATTCTTTAGGGCAGTGTTTACATCTTCCTGCTGAGACATATTATGGTATGAAATATAGTCCAAATTAGACACATGTTCAGGGGAGTGTCATGGTTCCCATCCAAATCAGAAGCCTGTGAAGAATGAAAACCAGGTCACAAGAAAAAAAATAAAAGTCAAACTTCTTGGGTTTTCAGACTGTGGCCTGCAGTAACTGATAGGCCTCCCAAATTAATTAGCCTTCCTAAATTACTTTTTTCTTTTTTTTTTTTAACTTAAGTACTTTTAGAAATAGCAATTCTACAGCATTGTATTTTTTTGAAGAAAAAATTATTCTTATTAAAAAATTACAAGAATTTTATTTACATTAAAAAATGTAACTGTTTACTTAGCATAAAGTAATAAGTACTTTTATTCATTATGATATTAATCATTCTACTCATTATCTAATTTTTTTTATTAATTTTACTATATGAACTGAATGTAGCAAGAGGGGAGTAAGGTTTTATTTTTGAACACTCCCTGGTTCCAAGAAACATGGTCCTGCACTCTGTACCTTTGTCTCCTTTGAGCTATGGTTGTTAAGTGGAAGTTATAATACATTGCCTGATTTTACTTCTCCCACCAATATGGTATGACTCTGAAAACTTGGGAATGAAAAAAGACATGAATAAAAAGTCTGGCATTCCAGAGCAAGGGGATATACTCAAGAAGGGGGAGAGCAGTGGGGAGAGGGAAACTAGGTCTTTGTCTTTCAAAGCATAACAGCATGTTTATAATAGAGGAAACACATACCCTTTAAAAACTAACTTGATTGGAAGAAAATTACTTTTAGCCAGCTACTGAAATCCCCAAGCACATGCTGGTTTGTTTAATGGGAACCGATTTTGAAAGCATTTATGGAATGTATAGAGGGATCCTGTCTGAAAACATATACGAGGAAGGCATACCAGCTGCACTTATTCCCTTCATCCTCACTGACATTAGCAATTTAAGATTTAGCCAAGCACAAAACACCCATGACCTTCTGAGCCACGCAGTCCCAAAAGAAAGCAGAATCGAGCTCTGTAGTTAGGCAAGCCATCATGAAGAAACATCACTGTACCGCAGAAGACCTAAAATAAATCTGCAACAGTATTGTGAACAGTGGGACAGTCAAATAAGAAAAGTCATAAATCTGTGTTTTTTCTCATATGTTGCAATACTCTCTTCTCAGCATCTTTATCCCTGTAAAGCTAGTCAGAGAACAAGACTGAAGAGGACTGCAACTCAGCATGTTTGGTTCCTATTGTTTGCCCTAACATCAATTTTTCTAGCTTTAAAAGTTATTCAAAAGCAAATGCTGAATAATGTTTTTACCTGGTTTCTGCCTGAAAAAATAATCTATGGTTTACGGAGAGATCTCTGTACTATATTACTCTGAATACTTCCTGATGTAAATACTGAATAGGTCATCTTACATGGCTGATTAGAAGCTTGGAGCAATAGTGCTATTGCTATTCCAGCTTTCTAGGCTGCTCATTATTAAGAAGCATCTATCCAATATAGAAGAACGTATTTTCCTTCTTAAAGTGTTATTTTGTTTGTTTGTTTGTTTTACTGGGTTTTGGGGGTTTAGGGTTTTTTTTTTGTTTTGTTTCTTTTTTTTTTGTTTGTTTGGCTTTTGTTTTTTTTTAAGTTTGTGCAGAATAATTTAAAATATACCTACAAGATTTTTTTTTATTATTATTACTCATTAAATCTCTCTTTCATTAGTCATCTTTGTTGTTGTTAGTCAGAACTTTTTCAATGGTCCAGTTTACAGCATGACTCTCCAAACAGTTGTATCATCATTATGTGAGGGAAGAAATGAACAGAGAAAGGGACAGAGTGAGCTACTGGAGAAAAAATGAATGTGGGAATTTCCTAAGCTAAATCACTAATTTATATTTTCCAAACCTAGTCTAATCAGATAAGTGTGGGACATTTTATTACAACTTGCTTAGTTACTAAATGTTCTCAGATCAGAAGGATGTCAACAGAAGACATTGAGAAAAAATCCCAATGCAGATTTTCACCATTTACTTTTTACAGGTAAAGCACTGTCTAGGAAGAGAGCACTTCTACAGGTTCCTAGGTCCCTGATAAATTATTTTCTCCTTCAGATATCCCAAGGAATATCACACCATGCCAGAATGTTTATTTTATAATATGGTATTCAACTATTCCAATTACAAATTTAAAAAAAAAAAAAAGAAATCTTTGGGATTAATGGAACTATTATTCACAATAGAGGAAAGAAAAATCTCCATCTAGACACCTGAATTAAATTTTCTAGGAACAGATTGACTCATTAAAATAAAAGAACTGTATTCTTTGCAAATATAGACTCATGGTTGAAATTAATTTATGATACTTAAAGCTCTACAAAGCTTCTGGGCAACGTCCATCTTCACAATAAGAGGAAATTCCCCCTGAAAGAGACAATGATGGGAACTTGCCCAAATGGTTCTTGTGAGCCCTCAATGTGTTTTTTTGTGTCTTCCCATAGAAAAATAGAAGGAATTAAGATTAATATTGCTGGCGTTCTTGGCAGAATTGTAGCATATATTTAGATATTGAGGTCACAGTTCTAAATAATAATATAATAAATGTGCTTTTAAAATGGTACCCATAGCATTGTAAAACCTTTACATGCATTATGAAAGTTCAGAAAGTACCAAAATCACACTGAACATGGGGGATTTGGGGTGATTTTTCACTCTTATTTTTAAAATAAGTACTCTTAATTAATACATAATGAAAACCTCTTTCTCATCAGCATTATCAAATGTATTTTAATTGATCAAAAGGTACAATTATAAGTTAATTATTTTAGTGTGATTAAATTCACATCCCTCGCACAGTGTTTTACATTTGTATTTATTATTTCCCTATGACATGACTGAGAAATAAGGACTTCTATCCTTTTGCTATTAATTTGAATATTCAAGTAATTTACAGCTTCATAGTCTGAGAAAACTGTATTTCAGATAGAGAACAGGAAAGAAAAATGTGTCATTAATACAAATACTATGCCCACTCCTATCGTCTCTCTGGTGTTCTATATTGGTAACTTCCAATACAAAGGTTTCTTCATGTTCCTAGTCACTCTCCTGGTCTATGACTGACTATATGCTGTTGATTTTATTATTTTTAACTTGAATGTGAGAGACTTACACATCGCAATCTACAACTACCTGAAAGGAGGTTGTAGCCAGGTGAGGGTTGGTCTCTTCTCCCAGGCAACCAGCAGTAGGACAAGAGGGCATGGGCTTAAGCTGTGCCAGGGAAAGCTTAGGTTGGATATTAGGATGAAATTCTTTACAAAGAGAGTAATCAGATATTGGAATGGGCTGCCCAGGGAGGTGGTAGATTCAAGAAGAGTATTCAGGGACTGAAAAAGTACAATAAGGAATGATACTGAAGAGATGCCATGCATGCTAAAGACTGCAGTCAAATCAAGCAAAATAGTCCAATTAATAAGAAAGCAATGATGGAAGTTTTCCATTGATGCCTACATAAATATGAATATATTCTTTTTGTAGACTAGTCTAAATTCCTTGTTATGACTTTGCTAGAGGTAATAAAAATAAAAGAGAGGGAATTTTTAATGACAAGAACTTTGAAGTGCATTTTACTTAAATGAAATTTGAACCTATCTCCACAGAAATATGATTACATATCTCTTCTTTATCACCTCCTGACCCTCCAGCAGAGAACGGCAAACAAATGTTCCTCATTAGGAATTAATCTGCAATTACTCTGCTCAGATAAGGAAATGGATAAAGAAAAATATAAATGTTTATATCTTGGATATGTAAAAGGTTAAGAGAAAAATACCAACATGCTATATTCATTACTAACAGACACATAACAGTACAAGGTAATTACCCTAAGAAAGACCTAAGAAAGATATCTATAAATATTCAGGTGTTACAAATGAGGTTGGTCAGCTCTTTTTTTGTCTTGACTCTTCAAAAAGTTCACATTTTTCTTGTTGATTGTACAAAATCTTGTGTACAAATTGTTCAAGGACTTAAAATTTTTAAGTCCATGTGAAATATCCCAAGAGCATGAAACCAAGGCTGAAGGTCTTTCCATGGAAGAAGCAATGTGGTGCATTCTGCATTTTTATTCCTGTTAATGAAATATAGAAAATCACCAACATAGAAACCAGTGCTTAAAAAGGAAAATAATTTCAAGGAAAAACAAACAAACAAACATCAACAACAAACAAACAAAAAAACCCACCCCTAAACAGCTGGGTAAATCTAAGAAAGAAAACCAGATACATGTATTCCATAAAAATTTATAGGTGATTTTCAGAAGGCTATGGTATCAGGTATTGACCAAGCTGTTAATTGTCTTGTGTCTTAAGTCTCTTGTTAACTCTGAAGGAGGAAAAGCTGAGCAGAAAATCTTGAGCTACCATAAACTGAGAAGCTAATTAACATGACTGAAGCAAGTACAGTTACTGCTCCTTTTCTGACTTGGTCTTATATGTCTAATTTACACCATTTAGATTCATATAGACTCAGCCTGAGCATTTAAATAAGAGATGATGCCCTCTTAGAGCAAAACCCAGTGGAATAATGCTTGTGGCTTGCTGGAGGATACATCACCATCATCCTGTAAAGAAATGCATTATGGAGAAGTTCTAACACAGCATGAGAAGCACTTCTACTTTTTTTTAAACTAAGTGCAATTCTTTGAAGCTGCTATTGAAAATGAAATTGGCAATTAATAAATAGTTCAGCTCAGCAGAGAGAAGACCATACTTTGCCTAGTTTTAGAGGAGGTGGAGGCTGTGAAGAACACTATAAGTATTTATGGTCTGCCTTGCAAAGCCATTTCTACAATTTGAGAAATAAAGTACACAGGGAAACCACATAAACATCCATATGAAGTATTTAATTTCAGTGGAGACTGTATGGCCTCAGTAAACAAAGAGGGCTCAACTCTTCAAGTACCATAGCAGTTTGTGAGGCAACTCACAAATGGCTACCCTCACACATATTTAAATATTCTACCTAATGCTTTTGCCAGAGTTGTCTAGTAGGCCCATATTAGAGTATAACATCCTTCATATATTAAAATAAATAAACTAGCCAGCATTGCTGTCATGATGAAATTAGTAAAAAAGGTATAAAAGAAGTCAAAGTAACTGTTGAGGAGTAACACCTTAATCCCCTTTTCCCTCACTATTTTTGCACCAATATTTCCATTAGGAAATTCACCGGCATCATCAAACAATATACAAAGTCCTTAAACTCCTTTAGGTTAATAAAAAGAAAACATGATGACCTGTATTATTCAACCTAGTTTCAATGCAGAGTTATTACCTTTCTTCTATTCTGAAAGAAGTTTAAGAACCAGCTGTCTTTAATCTGTTTGCTCATTCTAGTAAATCCTGGGTTTTGCTGAGCAGCAGGGAGAGAAGGATTCAGGTGATTCTTGTGTGCTGATGAAACACAGCTGCCCAGATAAGGTGCAAGTAGCGTGCTTTTCCAGGCTTGAGTTTTCCATTTGGCCATCATATCCATTGGTTGGTTGCTTGACTAGTACAACAATCACTTCTGCAGAAGCTTGCATAGGTATGTTGTGGAATTTTTTTTGTTTCTGACCATCTATATCTATGTAAGGATTGGTTAATATCCACTTAGGGCTAGATTAAAGGGTTATCTTTTTGTATAAAATCTGCTGTTGTTGCTTGACCTCAAGCATAGTGGTCATGTACCTGGTTTTATATTTCCTGAAGAAAAAACCTAATTTAGCAGGGCCTTCTGCCAGTGTGTTTACCTAAGATTCACTTCCTTTTTATATTACGGTGAAGTTATGGCTGCATAGCATAGAAGCTGTAGGGAATAGGTACGTGTGATGTAAAAAAGTAAAGAATTTTAATAGTTGTTTCACTTTAAACATGCTTCAGTATTGGTATGCTCACTTCTTCGTAGTAGAGGAATTGGGCATACAGAATGTCTTTTATTTTAATGGTTTAATGTTTCAATACTTTACCAAAAGAGTGAGATTAAAGGTAACATGAACAGAAGACCAGCATTCTTTTTGGGAGACATTAAGGTGCCAGAAATGGCTTGTATTTGTATTACTTTTAAATTAAAATACTGCCAGAAAATATGGATTAAACACCGGGTACAAAAAAGAAAAAAAGAAGTTTAGGCAGCTTTTTTTTTTTTTTTTTCACAGAAGGAACTTGATTTGGTCCCTGGAAAAACATCAAATTGTACTTTATTTTAGATTGTTCTAAACCAGATGTTTTAATCATAAATGTAATATTATTTAATGTTACAAACTAATGTTGATAATATTTCTTTCAATCACGAAATGTCTGCTGTAATAAATGGGAAGGAGTTTAGAAAATATTAAAAGGAATTAGTCCATAGGCTAAGATAGCACTTCCTCACACATGCATGTGCATTTAGCACCTGATTTTTATTATACCCATTTGTAACGTTCTTATTTGACTAGGACTAAGTCTTCTGATGTATAATACTTAAATAAGTATTTGTTTTTTCATCCAAGTTCTTTGTTTACTTCATAGAACCTTTAGGTGGGGAAATAGGGGAACAGCATGAAATAGAAAAACCAAGGAAAAAGTAATATTAAGATCATGAAGACTAAATATATTCACATTAAAGCATTTCTGAAAGAATAATGTTTCAGTAATATTAAACTTAGACCAATGGGAGTGAATATATCATGGATTAGATATTGACAAATTGCAATGAAAATTTGTACAGCTCTGTTAATGTAACAACAAGTGCACTGTTTTACAGTTTGGCCTATGTTTTCTCTTCCTAATCACTGAAATCACTCAAGCTTATTAGTTTGCTCTGTATAATAATGTTTTAGCTAGAGAGCTGTTACTGAGACCATTTCAACTCAGTCTTTCTATTTTCTTGTGTCTAATGCTATATAATTTACTATTGGAAAACACAAATGTGATTTAACCAGTTTTAAATAAGTGTCATCCAGAGACTTCGAAAGTAATTTTTTCCTGCCTCTTCAAGGATTTTTAGTTGGTGAATATACTTCTGGAATTAGGAGGCAGATAAATGAGATCCAGGGTAATTTCTGGAACTGTGAAAAGTCATGTTAATCCTTTGGGGTTTAGTGAGTGGGTCAAAATGCAGGCAATCATAGTACTTTGATGCACCTTTTTTTTTTTTTTTTAAGGAATTTTGAATAGGTGTAGCAGGTATTTTCTAATTCAATTTGAGTGCCCCAATTAATTAGTTAGTGGTTTGGGGTTTTTTTAAAGTGACAAAAGTTGAATAGGCAAATGAAAGAAACTATACCTCAGTTGACAGTCAGTAACTGAAGGAAAACTAATGGAATAAGTGAAGAGAAAAAATTAAATGAAATGAGATCTTCCTGTGAAAAGTGTTCCTTTTTTCTTCTCAGAGTGGGAATATGGTCATTAGAAAGCTGTTTTTCTTTGAGATTGTAGTGTTGATAATTACTTTTAGGTCATTGTCATTTTTTCTACTCTTATTAAACATTTGAGACCTAAGTGTCTAAGTAATTACTGTATTGTTCTCTACTCAGTGGATTTGGACAATTAATACAAAGCATACGATAAAGACAACTTCATATGCGTAAAACGTAGTAGTTTGTAATCTGTAATTTGACTTTTTTCTCCTTCATGGCAAGTGACTAAATTATATCACCGGGAAAGAATACACAGATAGTAGTACTTTGATTTCTGTGCCCACCCTCATGTGCACATCTGGCTGGTTAGATCCAATTAACAAACACTGCTGGGGCTGTTACATGAATTTTTATTATTTTCTACTTTGATGTGCATTTTATATTGAATTTTCTTGTGAGCAACCAGATTTCTTACAAGTAACCATTCCTGATTCCTGGAAAAATTCAATGGAAGAAATTACAAAAAAGCGAAATATCATCTCTTACTTCATTAGGCATTTTGCTGTTATTATTAGATTTTGTACAGCCTGGGATATTTATGTACAGGCAAAATTTTGGCCAAGAACATTAACCAGAAAAAAAGATACCAAAACTGTTGACCCAAGTGTGCTTGCATTTGTAGTAAGGAGAGAGGGTAAAAAAGAAAATCTTTTTTCCGAATCTTAAAATGTTATTATGCTATTAAACAACTCTGATATTCTGAAAAAAAAAAAAAGCCAAGTGAGTTTTTTGGTAAGAGTTGTAGCTCTTGTACTAATTGCTGCAGACATTATGCATAGAGTAGTATGCAGGTAAGAGAATGTGTGGGGAAACTTGAGAGCCACAAAGAGAAATTCATAAACCTTAATTGATCTTCCAAGTACATTTTTGTAACAGAGATATTCAGTTCATTTTGGAATACACTGTTCCTAAATCAGATAACCTAACGCCTCTGAAAATAATATTCTTGCTTCTTTTACTGTTTCCTTGTATGTTGTCCTTGCAGATGCTCGTTTTATTTATTTTAAAATACTTCAGAGGCTATTAATCTAGAAGCAAAAGAGCTAAGATTCAGATTCCATTTATCTGACACTATGTTGGTATTCCTGAGTGCCATCCTTACCATATCATGATGTGCTAGTACATCATGTAAACCATACCTGTTTGTCATGTATTAACATATGGAATTCTGTTAAATGTTTAGTCAATAAGGTAAAAACCACTATGAAATTGTATGGAGTTTAAATCTATCAAAACTCCTACTTGCAAAAAAAGTGCAAGATTCACCAATCTGTAGCATTTTGTGTCTCACATTCAGCACTGTAATGAAAAGTAATTGAAACATAATGCTTTTTTACCACATAAAAATAAATTACCTAATGCTCAAAAGGCCACAATGGCTATTCTGTTCCCATACAAAAGCATCATGTGTGCCATAAGCCTTTAGCAGATCCAAATGGACAGAGAGACTGTCACCATTCTAAATGTTTATGATCTTTGCAGCAGTACATCAACACGCAAGAACCATTCCTTTTGTTTAAACCAAGTTCTCTTTCTGGCTTCCATGTGGCCTGTGATTGTGAGGCAGTCAAGGAGGAAAAGGGGAGGAAGACGTAAGACTTAAGTCTCTAAGATAAGCACACATCTCTCTTCAGTATTTAACAAAGAGGCAAAATACAGAAAGGGAAATTCAGAAAACTTGGATAACAAAATGCTACTACTATACAGTCAACTGAAATAAGTAGGTCAGGAAATGCATTTTAAAACTGGCATCTGTTAAAAGAGCTTGGAGTGGCTTAAAATTTTTAAGCATTTTATGTGTGGATTAAGGTAATTTAGGAATAATTGAATTTACCTTTAGTAACACTGCTACAAGCTACTTTAATAACTGAAATAATGTTATATGCCATGCTGCAAAATAAATAGACTCAGTAATGAGAAAAAAAAAATTAGTATTCTCAATAAAACTTCATGGAAATCTTCTAGAACACTGTATGAAACATTGGTCTCTGAGGGGATTTGTCAGTCCATAAAGGAAGCAGCAGAACCCAGAAGTTATGGTTTTAAGAAATCTAGCACAGAGTCAAAAGTTGTGAAATATTAAATTAGTTGTGATTTTAATACATTCATTGAATAACATTTTTCTTTTGGAATGACTTTGAAAGATTCTCTTAAATAGGTTTA
Source organism: Sclerurus mexicanus (assembly GCA_013396755.1). Classification (NCBI taxonomy): domain Eukaryota; kingdom Metazoa; phylum Chordata; class Aves; order Passeriformes; family Furnariidae; genus Sclerurus; species Sclerurus mexicanus. Next base: position 566,546 of record VWZF01001682.1, on the reverse strand, counting down.
ACAATACTTGTGTTCTTATGTTTGCACTGAATTTGAAAAAGCAATTATTTTTAAAGACTTTAGGCCTTCATTCCTTATTAGTTAATCCTTATTAATTTTATTTAGGAAAAAAATCTCCTGCTTTTAGTTACTTTACACAGTCTAGCTGTAAAAAGGTTGATATCACTAATACAGTCCTTAGCAGTCAGACAGGACCAACTACACCTGTGATATTCTTAACTGAAAATTGTCTAGCAATGTTCTAAAAAACCTCCAGAGCTGAAGAATGCACAGCTTTTCCAAGCAATATCTGGATTTCCTTTAAGGAAAGGTAAGGAACAAAATTATAGCATATCTGAACTGGATAGTATAGCACAAACTAAATAGTACCAGGCACTCAATACACAAATGTTACATTTTTTTCTTTTTTCTTCTGCAAATGGTCAGAGTTTTTAAAATTAACAACTCTCAGCATCTGACATAGGGAGAAAAATTATTCAAAAATTAAGGACAGTTAACACTCAGCTTTTAATGCATCTTTTCCTAAATATCTTGTTAAATCTCTTATGATATTAAGATATTTAGGATTGTCTCTTCAAAATATCAGCGTTAAAATTTGAGTAAAATTGAGTCAAACAATAAGGGTCTAACTTTGTATTATCTGTCCAAGGAGAAGACATGGTTCCTGTTGCCTAAACCTTGAAAATAAGGATATGATGTCAGTCTCCCACCTCCTAAATGAGTTTTCCATTCACTAGATTTTTTTAATTTTTTTTTTTTAAATTCTGCTGCCTGATTTTGATACAATAAACCTTCAGTTGCTTTTTCAAAAGCTCTTTCAGCTCTAGAAAAACAGGTCAAAATACAGTCTGAATTTGGTGACATCAGTCTCCTGAGGGGAAGGAGAAACTTTTGACTTGTGCATCTCAGGTAAATGAACTACAGATATATTAAGTGAACAGAATCCATACTTTAATGTTTGTTCATTGCTAGTGTTCTAGCAGCCTAAAACATATACCGAGCATTAAAACAGCAGAAGAAAAGCAAGATTTTCACCCTAGCTCATTTTCTGAGTTGAGCAAAGTGCTACTAAATCATGGGCAGTTGTCCTGTTACTTCTTTCTGTTTATCCCTCTGAATATAGAGTACTGGATTTTGACATACCTCAATTCTTGATGCTTTAAGGTGTTTCCTAAAGACAGAATTAATTGAAAGAGAAAGAGATAATGCAACTTCAAGGTGAAAGGCCGTGGTTTCAACAGGAACCATTCCATTTTTTACTTCAGCACCTATTGAAACATGACAGGGTTATATATGCATGTTAGTAGATGGAGAAAAGTGAAACAATTAGAGCTGCTGTTCCTTTCTTGTGGTAGAAATGTGGGCTTATAGTTTTCTTATTTTAGGCTCTGAATACATAAAACTAAGAAATGATAGAGAACTCACTGGCATCTTGAATTGGACATACCTACACAAGTTGATATTCTAATTTGCATTTTAATTCTGTTTCCACGTGGTATTTTAAGTATTTATTTATGACAATATAAGGGAGAGCAGTGAAATACTGAATTCACCTAAAGCAAAAAACACTCAACCAAATTAGAGATTGATAATGGATATATTTTCCTTTTCATCCACTGTGTAATATTTCTAATATTAAAAAAGCAGATTTTAATATTTATGCTGACTCATACCAGTCAAGCTCCTAAAACAGCAAAGCAGCATCAATTCTAAAACTACATTGTCATGCCATTGATCAGGCATTATATAAAAGGCTTAAGCAGACTTCCCAGAGAGGCTCATTTCCATCCAAATCAAATCTATCCCTAGTGTAATGCCACCCTATTTGTAATGCCTGGTGGGACACATAGGGCTTCTGTTGTTTATGAAGTATTGCAGTGTAAGTAATTTGCCTGCGTAAGAGATCTATAGCTTGAAGGTCAAAGGTCTTGATCGCCTGTGACCCAGAAACAAGAAATGTTTAGGCTTTCTGTGTACATAAAGTTTGACCACTTCAAAACCTTTTGAATGTGCCTGTGCTGTGCCCCTGCAGCTTTATGAGACTCTTCTCTCAACAGTAATTGTTTCAAAAATTCCTTTAAAAATAGTACTTTTCAGGGACTGCTTGGCCTCCCAGACTGTGAATAAAAAATACATTCACTGTCACAACTGAGCTCTTTGCAGTGAATGATATACTTGCCTAAAAGTTTGTTGCCTTGGGTTACTGTGAAAACAGTAGCTTAAACTGTGATTTCAAAGACAGTATTTATCTCCATGGTTTTAATTACCTGTGCAGCTTTGGGTATGGTAATTAGCCTTGCTGGTTTTTTCCATGTTCCATAAAATCTCAGTTTACAATAATGCTATAAATATAAATAACACGTTACCTAAGAAAATAACTTAGCTTTGTTAACTTCAGGTATCTCTCGGACGAAGAAAGGGTTTTGCCAAATGATCTGGAATTTATCACTGCAGCTGCTGGATCAGGCAGCAAGGGAAATTAATCCAAAAATATGCTAAAAATTTGAACACAGGGATTTTAGTGCAGTCTCTTTCCCAGTCCTGAGTGTGATCTCAGCAACATTTTAACTCTTTTTATTTGAACTATGCTAACCACTGTGTGATGATCTCTCGAGGTTCTTGGCAATGAGATTTTTAGGGTGAGTTGAATTTCTCCCCTGCCTTGAGCTAACTGTTAGTTCTCATAATTTTTTTGTTTTGTTTTTGTTTGTTTGGGTTTTTTTAGTAGAGTAATAATATGCTACTAGGAGTCCTGTAAGAAATAGCCTAAATCCATTTTGGGCAAAACAGATCTGATGATGGTCAATCAAATATCCATAGGTCTCCAAGTTGCAGATCTTTTGGGGTTTTTTACTACTAATGATTGTAGGCTGGTAGCAAAATAGGCTTTAAAGAGCAAAAAACAAGATACAAATATATTTTCAATTCTAAGTGTAAAAGTTCTCCCTGACATCACTCCAACAAAGAGCTTCTCTTATGCAACTGTGAGGTCTCTCTCGCTGTGTACAGATGAAACATCAGGACATGCAGTAGACAAGCCATGGTGGAGCGCAATTAGGATGAGAGTTTACACCTGGAACCTTATGGCAATTCTAGACCAAGTCACCCAGACTTGGTGTTTAATGGATATTTTGCATGTCCATATTGCTCCAGTTACAAGCTTATTTGGCTGATTTTAAGGCATAAACCAATTAAATTATTTAATTTGACTGAAGTTTTTAGGCTCAATCTCTGAGCTACTTGCCTTCTCAAACTTTTCACACGCTTCCCTTTTTTTTTGAAAGCTTTTCTTATGGAAAGAGGGACTAAAGAAAAGCGTGTTTTGACTATTTAAGCTTCTAAATTTTCTTCTCAAGGCCTGAGGCAGGAGCAGATCGAAAAAGCATCACTATTTAAAAGGTCTCTGTCCCCTTGAAGCTTTTGTTGTATACAAGCTGGCTAAAGGTAGGATGACAACTGAGAAACCTAGATGGACAGAAAAGTGAGGATACAGTTCTATATGCATTTTGTAAATTATTCACATTGATATTTCATTTGTTTTCATGATATCATTAAGAAAACTGCTAAAAATAGGAACATAATGTTTTCCTAACTCTGTCTTTTTGCATGCCATGTCACACTTTAGCAGTAGTCAACTAGTGTTGTCTTACAAGGAAAATGTAAGTTATTTAAGATAAGCAGGTTAATTGTAATTCTGAAACAGACATGGCATGCCTGCCTTTATTGATTGTCGCAGTTTAACTTGAATTGTTATAGCTGACAATGTTTTATCTCTTTCATACATGGATCTTAGTCCCTCATAGATTAGATCCAAGTATTAATTTTCCTTTAAGGGATAGGGCTTTACAGGTCAGTGCTGACTTTACCATTTGTTTTCAAAGAAACTCAAGTAGTCAGTAGACCACATGGGCTGCTTTTCACTTCAGAAAATACCCATAATTGTAATTATATTTGTCATTTTAAGACTAGGAGTATGACCTGAGTTCCTAAGTCCACATAGCAAATAAACACTCACGTCTCATGGGAGTAGTACTACCATCCTACTACTAACTTTGGCTCATTATACTGAGACCACTGAACATTTAGTCCTTCTAACATACTGTGTATGTGAGTGATATATGAGAATGAGTGAGTGGGTGTTGCTTGCAAATGTCCTCTGTTCATCTGTAATATAAACAGGCCATACTTACTGGTCCCTAGGTAACCAGTTTCTGGCTCAATGTTTAATCTGCAGTTTCCTGGAAAGATTGTGTGTTGGACCTGATTCTGTTTGTATTAGAAAATTATCTAGAGTTTGTAGGAATTCTAATGATTTACTGTACAGGATTCTAGCATATATAACCTAAATTGAATGCCATGATAACTCCTTTACCCCGTGTGTCATAGATGCTTAAACAATAAATCATCCTAGGGTTTGACCCCTACAACATCTTTTCTTTGTCTTTTAGAGGCTACATCCAGCAAACTGAAGTTCATTAACGCATGAGCTGACAGTGTTGTACTTTGTTGCTTTTCCTAACTGCCTGCTTCTTAATGCTGTCACCATCAATTTTTAAAATATTTACTAATGATTCGTATACAGTAAATAATGTCATTACAATGATTTGAAAAATGTTTCTTCCAACTTTCAGTTCTCTCTCTCTTATCTCAGACTCTTATAATTAGAAAACAGAAAATGTGAAGGGGATGTGGGTGAGTCTGTGCTTCACCAATTGTAATTTTCCCATTATGCTCTTATTTCTACTGCATTTACCACCTCTTGAACTGAGGTTGTGATATTTTTTCTAGCTGTTCTGCTTTGTACCCAAGTGACAAATTATTACTCTTAGTACATCTTACACTTTCTTTTCCATTAGAATTTGGAAAATAGACAACTTAAGAGAAGCAGATTCATATTTGATTGTTGGTTTGGGTTTGTTTGGTTTTTTCGTTCGTTTTTTTCATTTTTTGAGATTTTTTTTTTGTTTTGCATTTGCAGAAAGAGGATTTTCAAAGTGAGTTTTAGAACTTCCCTCTTACACTAAGTTCTCAGGGTGTCTTCATCTGTAAAGTCCTTCTACATTGTGCATGTGTTGTGATCCAGCACATATTGCTGCCTACACAGTTGTAGCAGGCAACTTCAGAGTCTCAGAGTTCTGTCAATTCTAGTAGTCCTCTCTTCTATTTTGTGTACTATATACCATACACTGTCCAACTGCTATGGTGGTTATCAAACAAAAACATTCTTTTCACTACAGAATCAATCACGATGGTTGCTTTCCTCTTTTAGGATTGCTAAACTGTCTTTTGTATTAGATCTCTGCTTCATCCATTAGAAAACGGTACCATAATTTCCTGTCCTGCTCTCACAGAAATAAATCTCTACATAGATGATATTCTGAATATAATTTTGTAATGTTTCCTTATTTTTAGCAGGAGTGAATAGCTTTTTTTCCGCACCCTGCCCCCCAGTCTCCCTTTGAGCACCATGCTACACCAGCAATCATGTCTATGTAACACAGACATTCCTCTCAAACAACACTGCACAACAACTGCAGGCAGAATGTAATATACAGGAATCTTGTCCAAGGGAATCAGTTGTGAGATGAATTTTTGGAAGACCCACACCACTGAAGCATTTTCATTCTATAGCAGCTGTTAGTTACTTTTGAATGGTTATATTAGAATAAATGAATGGAAAAAACCAAAATGTATTTCAGCCATGACCACAAATATTGCCATCATAAAACGCTTTACATACTGGTCAGTACGGCTTAATGTATAGTTTAACATATGTTTAAATGTATTAGTATTTTACCCCAGAGAATTTCAAAAAACTGATAGAACCTCTTGACTGTTCTTTTTTTATATTTTATTTCTAGGAAGCTCACAGTTTTAGTATGTACTTCAGAACTCCTCTTGTTAGGTAGGGTCTCAGAGGCACTTCATATACTAACCAAGAAGTGGTGAATTGCAAAATGAGACTTTTTCTCTGCTTGTTGATTACTACTCACTTGTACAAATTAGCTTATGAGTGCACTAGTGCATAGGATCCATTTATGTCATTTGAACTGCATTTGCAATGTATGTTCCGTGCACGTTCCATGCTATGCAACTGAAAAAGAGAAGCAGAGATGTGGAAGTACAGAAAGCCACAACTGGAAGTTGATAATTCATCTACTAAGAGCTCATACCTGAAAAGCACGGGATTTGTAAGATGAACACAATTGAAAGTATACTGTTATTTCTGAGTCCATATTTACTTACAAATTTGAGTGCTGTGAGCTCAAATAGTAACAAACATTTTCTGTTCTACAGCCTCTCTTGCCAAGTATTTCAATGGCAAAAAGCACTAGTAAACATGACATGTTCGTACCTTTATATTCTGAAAGAAGGGTAAGAGGCCTTTCAGATCCTGGCCATGCATTTTGTATTTTTCCAGCTATGAGAGCAAGGTCATCTCATTAAAAAAATGAGCATAGTACTAATGAGTAGATACTTTGTTTTACTAGGAAGCTTTACTGGGAGTGGGAGGAGGGAAAGGGATAAATTTTTTAGTTTTCTGGTTTAAAATCTGATCAGATCAGTGTAACATCGCGTGTAACAATTTGTTACCTTGAGTTTTGAAATGTAGAACGTATCTTCATAAAGTGTGTCTGGATCTAATTAGAAGACTTGTAGTAATGGTTTGTTTCAGTGAGTGCTGTGCTCACTAATTACAAATAGATCTCTTTTTTCATTAGTACTTGCTTGAGTTTGTTGCTTGTCTTATATTTCCACCAGATTAAGCATTCTCATTTCTACCATTGGTTCTTCATTTGTTTTGAGCTTTCTGAAGTCAAATGCCTGAACTAAAGGCAACATTGGTCATGCAATAAGACTGCATCTTGGTCAGTTAAGATTTTCTGCTCTTTAACTAACCCTAAATTGAAAGTGAAGATCACTTAAAAGGATGTTTTATGGTATAATAGAAAACTCAAACTGAAAACCATAAATTTTTTGAGAGCTGGCAGCAGGAAATGACATCTTAACCACAAACTCAACTGAATATTTTATCTCACATGTACACATCTTTGCCTAGGATTGTAATTTTCCAGAAATGACCATCAGTTGAATAACTGTGACAGATGTCACTATCAGTTGCTCATCGGACAAAACTGCCTCTGATATGCTGACGGGTTCATTACCATCAGCCCTTGCAGGAGATAAATCTGCTAATACAAGTGTATTTTTCTTGCCTTGGCTCTTACAGGGGATTAATATAAGTTACTGTCCATTATATAGCAAAATGCTTTCAGTCCAGTGGGGTGACAGTAACAGGAGCATCTGTTCTTATTCTAGCAGCAATAGTACTGACAGTCCCTTTCGGGTCCTATAGTGCATTGTTGGGTCGTTTCTTATCCACAGAGTGAAAGTCTAAAGTACGTGTGTCTTTATTTCTTAAGAAGCTTCCGGATAGTCTGTATGAGTCAGATAAGACTTTAGGAAGAACAAATTATTGGAGCACTATTGTGTTATCCTGGAAACACTAACACTATTTCTTAGCAAGAACAAGTTTTGTGATATTAGTAATAGGAAAACAAGGTTAAGAATCATTAGGAGTGTAATAAAGACATTAAATAGAAAACATCACTGTGATTATTTAAATCTGTAACAAACATACAAGAACTTTTATGCAATTCTTTTTTATTAATTTCAGTTATGAAAAAAGGTTTTGAGAAGAATAAAAAAGGTAATGAAATATACAAAACCATTTTCTGCATGAACAAAAAGTATACTGACTAGTACCCTTCAGGAAAAAAGAAAACTAAGGGATATATGGAAAGAGTTTTACAAAATCAAGTGTAGAGGAGAAGTTGAACAGGGATTTATTTCAGTTCCATCTTAAGAATGAGAGGCATAAAATAAAACCAATAGTATTTAGAGCAACATGTTCTTTACACAACATGGTATTGAGCTTCTATATGGTGTTACAGATAGTGAAAATTTGCATGATCTCAAAGTTCAGATTCCTGGAAAAAAAAAATAACTTAAGAACTGTTGGGTTAAAAAAAAAAAGATAACATTTCTGCTCAAGAGGTTTTTAGCTGCATCTTGCTGAGGCCTGGAAAATATTCTGAGAAAGTATAGCTATTTGGTTGCTTTTGTATTCCTCAGGCACTTGCTGTTGGTCACTGTAAGGGTCAGGATAGCAGGCTAGACAGATCCTCTTTCCTCAGCATTTCTACTCAACATACAAGCTACACCGATTTCAGAAATATTTTAGGATACCTAACAAGAAAACTGAAAGTAGGAAAGCATTATGTACAATATGTCACAATTTACCTCTGGGGAAAAAAAAAAGTCTTTTCTGAAAAAGAAACATTATTTTAAGGATACAGCCGTTTGAAAAAGGCTTTATGAGTTTCATGTTTATTGCTTCTTAATCACTTTTGGTTCAAAGAAGTTATTATTTCTCACTTAAACTATACAGGCAATATCATCTATGAATGCAATTATATGTTGATTGATTGGCTAGTGTTAAAATGACTAATATATTGCATCAAAGAGAATTTTGAATTTCTTAAAAAATATGTATTCAGATTTTTCAGGTATTTACTGGTTTCCCTTATTGACATTATACATAGTTTTCACAGCTATTGTGTTTGGACAGCAATATATTTCATATTCACTTTTTAAAAGTAGAAAATAACAAAGAAAGTTCTAGTACTGTCAGCTATTTCTGAGCAAAATAATTAATCTAATATCATACATGCTGCATAAGCTATTACTGTTATTCTTTTATCGTCTCTTCCTTATTTATTGTTCCATAGTTTTTTTAAGTTAAAATATGATGGTAATAAGGGAGGGGAAATAGCTGATTTATTTATTTTCAATGGGGAAAGTAAATATTTTTCCATCTGTTAACTGGTGGGGTTTTGGTTTGTTGTTGTTTTGGTTTTTTCCTTAACTGAGATCAGTGTAAAATGAATTATTTATTTACCAGTTTATTAGTTCTCTTACTTTTCTGATGAGTACTTTTGTTTGTTTGCTTCATGTGTTTTCCCTATTTCTTACAGCCAGAAAGCTATTTGAGTTTTTTGTCCCAAATGGAAATACATTTTAGAGAATTCAATTTCAGAATCTCACAAAAGACTCATCAGCTACAATTACATTTTCTTGACAACACTAAATTATACATTTCACAGTTTTTCTCTGTCTGGTCAAAGAAATGTTATTAAAATGACTTAATATGTAATTTTACAACAAAATGTATGATCTTACAAACTCCTGGACCTTAAATTTGTGGGCTGAGGAGATACACTGTCCGTTAACCTTGAAAATAACAGACTCATCTTTCTCAATTTGTACTTACCACGTGATGACTCATGTAACAGTACTTAACTACTGATAGAAATGAGTGGTGGTTTTGGATGAGCCTGGAAGATAGGGCTCAGTTATATAAGAATTGACATTTTGGATAAAGATGATGTTTTGTGCGGGACTAAGGAAAAAAGCTTGCTAATATGTAGTTTTGGTTTTTGGTTCACACTCTGTACTGGTTTGCTGTGGGGTCCTGTCATCTTTAGCTGTATTGTTTTTTACAGAGGTTGGTATGAATTCCCTGCTTCTGATGAATTTTATGGCCTTGCAAACTGTACTAGACCACCTTTACAAATTTTTGATGAGTTTCAGTTCAAAAAGGAATTACTGTATTTTTTTAATAGAAAAAAAATAATCTTATCTAATGATAGGTATCTAGAGAGAAAAATCCTGGGTTTACAGCCAATTTCCCATATTACATAGTGTTTGTTACTACTATTCCTCTTCAGTGTTGCAAAACATTGTTACATGTTTTAGTTGAGGGAGGAGGGATATTTTGGTGGTTTTCTTGTTTTGCGCTCAGAACTAGGTATAAATATTTTCAGAGGCATATAGTGGTATATGAGGGTTTCCTCCATCAGTTGGGATTAGAAGGGTGAAATACAGAAAACAAAGTTCTTTTTTTAACAGAGGAAAAACAACCAATTAAGCCTTGCCCTCCCTTTTTGAATGCACACACCTGTAAGTTTCCATGGTTTAAAAAGAAGTGGGTTTGTGGGACCTGTTTGTTAAAACAGTATTATCTGTCTAGGTTCTTGGCTTATTTTCTTCCATTCAAAATAAGCAATAATTTTTAATTGGAAAAAAAAAGTCTCATCTTGTCCTTAAATTACATTTTCATTCCTATAGAATGAAGAAATAGAAAGATATGTTGTTGACGATGCCAAGTTGGAAAAAGAACACTTCCCTTTCTTTCAATGCAGGACTGAACTTGACGGAGAATCAGAGATTGGTTTTGCAACACAAAACACTGGCATCATGTTGCTATCAATTTTGCCAAGACCAATGCATTTGTAACCCAAAATGTCTATAGATTTCTTCATTGTGTACTGTTCTGCCTGAAAAAAACCCCAAACACTAGAGACAAAACTTTCTCACTGAGGATAGTGGAAAATTTTGTTATTGATTTATAGTAAACTTTGGACTTCATTAGTATTGGAATATCACCTTTCCTGTCATCCCCATCTCCCAAGCAAATAATGAAGACGAGGCTCTAAATTATACCCAAAGTGTAACTTACAACAGGTAAATAACTTTTTCTGTTAAGTAAGAACAACATAGAATCTTACTTCATTTTAACACTTTGAATTGAAAATAAAATCTTGCTGAAGGGAAATAGGAAAAATCATGGATATGGAGAAAGCAAATCTTTAGAACAGGACAAAGCAATGCTTTCAGAGCTGAATATCAGATGCCAAAAGGGCAAAATACCTATTTAAATCTCATATTTGTAGGATTTTTACAGTTTTTCTGTAGGTAACCAATCTTATGCAAAATTTTGGCTACATGTTTTATTCATCTTATTTTAACTATTCTGGTAGCCTGCATGTGACTGAACAGCAGGGTATCTTTCATGTACAAAACACTGAGTACTAGTAAAATTGCAGTCCTGTCAATCTTTTCTTTAAACAAAAGCAAAAAGAGGCCCCAGTAGAACTACTAAATGTTAGTGTTGCTTTCTGCCAATACAGACTGATTAAAAGTATGGGAGGATAAGAAGCTGAAAATTTCTGATTTGCATGTATGAATAAATATTTTCATAAAGTATAAATGTACTGTAAAAGTATTGGCAACATGCTTTCTACTTTCCATAGATGTCTTGTGGCCTTCTACCTAATCTTTGGAAACAATAACTGTGACACTGATGTATTCAGTGCTATTGTGCCTGCTGTATTAGGAAAAAAAAAAAGACATTCAGGGTAAGATATTCTGTCTGAGATACATTTGGATGAACCTGGGGTAAATCTGCCTGGGAAAATGAGATTTAAGTGTCTAGAAAACAAGATTAGGCTTTTCCATTTGATCTTTGGTGAAATCATGTTGAACTGAGATGTTTCAGAGCTGACAGCTCCTAGTGAACTCGCTTTTTCTTCATGTTATGGAATTGGAGAGCAGAGGCCACAGGCCCTGCTGCCCTTTTATTGTCTTATAGCTCTGTTGAGTCAATTCTCATGCAAGAACTTGTTTTGTGTATATTGAGTAGCTAAAGCTTCACTAATAGTATTTGACATTATAATAGATGTCTCACTGAAATTATAGAGAAAGATTATATGGATTCAAATCTCCGTGATTAATAGGATATGTTACTTCATGCAATTTTTTTCTTCTTTGAAGTAAGAATACATAATGAATGTAATAATGTAATTATAGTTTTTACAACTTCCTAGAAATATTACCTCAAATAGGTGGCAAAAAAAGGTAAATGACAACTACCTCTTTCTTATTTTAATAGAAGTCAAGCATAAGTCTCTGTAGTTAATACAAAGAGAAGGTTAGGTGCTACTTTTTTCTTAATTATATAATGCTGAAAGCCTCATACATGGTATCATTAAAAAAAAAATAAAATACTGTGTGGAAGACCAGCTAGATTCAGGACAACAAAACTGCGGGGGAATTATCTGTTCATAATTTTGTAAAAGACTATTAGTGCTCTTAATAGAGATAAAAAGTACAGTGCCTGCAAGGAATAGATCTCTCATGTGGGAATTGTGTCTTGGTTGGTGCTGTCTTTCTAGTCTGCTGTTAATTGAGTTGAGCAGTTTGCATTTATTGCACAAGAAACTTAGAGTGAATAAATAAGTATGGAATTTCCTCATTCCCAGGTAGGCATTTACTGCTTGCAGTGAGAATGCCTACAGAGCTTTTGGGCAGAATTTTCTAAGCTGAGTCTCAAACATTAGAGAAATCAAGTGTTGCTTTCAGATAAACTAGATTTATTAGCTCATAAAACACGATACTTCTGAAAATCAGACCACTTATACAGAATAATTGATATGTAGCTATAAAGAAAGAATACCTAAAACACAGTTGTCTTGTTCCCATTTAATTCTTGTGACATGCACAAAGGAAAAGCAGTGCTGTTAAAATTATAGCCATAAATGTGATTCCAACAGAAGGAACGGATCAGCTTGTGGGGAGTTTTCACATCTGGTTTGATTAAAAAAAAATCTTATAATTCATTTAAGTGTAAGGTCTACCATAGTGCTATGAGAGTAAGGAAACTCTACATGCTTCCTCACTAGTCTGTGGAATTCTGAGGCTCTTATTGAAAACACCATTCCACAACAGTCTTCAAAAAGCTGATCTGGACATATAATGAGTCTTGCATAACCAGACAAGGATCTGTTATGATCAGAGCTATAGTTTTGAATCAGAGTAGTTCCTTTGCAATGAGATAGACATACAGGAGTGCACTTTGTCTCAGGTATCTATATTTCTAATTTAGAAGACTTCATAATTGTAGGTAAGATGCTTCATGTTTCTCCCCTACTCAAGTGGATTGATTTTTTTTTTTTACCTTTTCATATCTGTTGGGAGCAGAACAGTATTCTAAATCTAGTCTGAAAGAGGGGAAATAAAGTGACATTGGGTTTTAATACTTAGTATTAGGTATGTTGGCTATCCACAATATAATCTAAGAGGCTTTGTTAGAAATTTTATTAAATATTTTTTTATCTATAATAAAATCAGACTTTTAAAATACCCACCTGCCTACCTCTTTACATGGGAGGGTTTTGTGTTTTGTGTATATTATATGATGCACATACCAATTCCAGGAATTAACATACTCTATTAAAAACAAACAAACAAAACCAAAACGATACTGTAGAAATCTCTCTCAATTCACTAAAAAAAAAAAAAAAAGAAAAAAAACCACCAAAAAACATCCTTTTTATCATAAAGATCATAAAAAATCTAGCAAGGCAGTTTGTGTTAAATTAAAATCCTCATAAAGTTATGATTGTCAATAATATATATTGTAAAGGCTTGTAGTTGCAGTATAAGGAAAAAAGGCAGGAAAAATGGCCTTGTCTCTCTAATAGCAAAAAAATGAACCTACAAATATTGTTTCTTCTTCCTTGATAAAACTGGAACCTTTACTTAGTGAGCAGTATCTGTTTGCTTTGCTAACCAGAACATTTTGAATGTATTATTTCCGAAATACGAAAGGAGCCATGAGTCAGTTTGACCTATGTATAACAGATTAATCAGATCACCAAAATTGTTCACAAGTTTGTCTAACAACATACCCTATTATAAGAGAGATTCTTTAAATAGAAAGAGATAAATTGTTTTTTGGTTTTCAGAGTTTACAAGATTGGCCAGGGAAAAACGCATGTGGAGGTGTTATTGGGGTTTTCTGTGGCTAGAGGCCTAAATACCTTTTGATATGTAGACTTCAGAGGGGAAAAAATGCCAACCACCACCAAAAACACCCCCACCCTCTCCTCTCAAAAGCAACAAACAAACAAGCACAACAACAAAAACACAAACAAACAAACAACCTCCCCAACCAAACCAAGAGGCTCCATCATCGTGAGGTTTTGAAGGGTTTTCTAGGTCTACTTACACTTCTCAAAATCTACAGCATGGGCTTCCTTGCAAAGAGTTACTAAGCCCTCAGAAAGTAAATTCAGAATTTGAAAATAAGACTTTTTCAGATAAAATTATTACTGTAGAAGTAATAAAGTTATTAGTCTAGTTAGGGTTACTTTAAAAATATTTCATACTGGTCAGATGAAATGTAGGTTGTTTTTGTTTTGTTTTAATCTGGAATTATTCTTTATCAGATTCTTGCTCCACATCAACTTTTTAAGCTCTTTCCAAGCCTGCTGTGCCTCAAATGCAATTTCTTTCACTTAATCTGTAGTCTACTTTCACACTTTGTAGAGCACCTAATCCTTTTTATGGCATATTTCACAACAGATGACTGTATCCCAGAATTCAGCCAAAGTTTCAGATCATCTAGCAATATCCCATTTCCATGCAGCATGATTTTGATGGTCCAAAAGTCTCAGGCAGAAATCAAAATCCATGAGCAAGGTGAGAGCATTAAGGATCTTTTAGATCTTTTAGACTGACTTCAGTCAATTGTAATGTGATATTTTTCTTCATTCACTACTTTGAAAATTCTCCAGTAAAACCTACTGACATGCCTAATCACTGATAAAACTTTCAATTTTTCTTCAACAAGGAGCTAATAAAATGAACAAGACACAAATCTTAAAATCAAAGCACTGCCAGTCAACAAACAAATACTCCTCCTATTTTATCAAGCATGCCACTATTACCGTTGCTCCATTTTGATAATCAAATGGCCAAGTTGGAGTCTTATTTCCTGCTCCCTCCCTTGCTATATTTCTTGGACATCCTGTTGAGGATGCCCTTGAGGCTTTTCAATTTCAGATTTTCCAATGTAGATTTTAAACATGAGACTTCTCTTCTTCTGTAACTTTAGGGATCTCAAAGTTAGCACACTGTCTCCCACTGTTACTAACAGAGAGAAGAAGTATTTTAGTGCATGTCCTAAAGTAAGTGCCAAAGAAATGGAAAATTACTTCCCCTTTGGAAGGGACCTGTTTCATTGACTGTAATAGGCAATCAGACACTTGGCTTTGGATTAAAACTTTAATTTGGGGATTACAAAAGGGAGGTGAGCTCCTCTTCTATTTGTTCTGCTCTTTCTGGATGCAGTTAGTTTTGATGAATATCTGCCCACACATGACTACTGTTGAAAAAAATTGTAATTCTCCGTTTTGATTTCACATTCTTTGGCTCCTGTGTGAGGCAGTGAATGCTGGCATAATGCAAGAGGAATATCGAGACAACTGTGCCCTTGAGGCATCCTGGCATTTGCATGAATTTGAAGATTTCTATGTATTCCAGAGGCTGGAACAAATGCAGTTCAACTGATGACCTGAAGACAATGTCAAGAAAGCAGTAACATTATTTTTTAATCTTTGCATGGAAAAATTAGTAGAAATAGCCTGTAAATGTCTATTTTTAAGATAAACTGTCTTTTTAATGAAAGAAAGCAGTAAAACATACTTTGAAATGTCAAACTGACAGCTATGGTTTGTTAAAACCAAATGGTTTGGCTTTACAACTTAGGAGGAGGGAAGAAAGGAGTTTGCTTATGAGGTCAAATGTGCAAGCCAACCTGAAAAAAAAATAAGTAATGTCATAATTACTCCCACCGTTGTGCAAGTATGAAGCTGACTGATGAAATGAGTCTTCTTAATTATGAACTCTGATGTTGTATATTTAGGTTAAGCCTTTGAAAACCCACTGAGTTTGAGCCCAGCTCCTTTTGACCTTGACTGAGAGCATATTGAACTCAAAAAGTTGTTTTATTTCTACTGGCACTCAGCATTATTATTATTTAACAAGGCATCTGTTACACAGATTAACTAAACAATAGGTAACACAATATGCAGAAAATCCCTTGAAACTACTGTACATCTAGACTTTGAAATTCTGTTAAAACAAAAAAGGGAATACACTTTTCCTCCATAGTTTTAAAAATCAAATGATTTTTCAAGACATCTTATGAATACTAACAGCCTTACTGTGAATATCACTACATGAATAAATTTCTTTCTCTTTTGAGCCTTATCACTTTTGGCAAGATTATTGACATTTCTTGTCAATAATTCTTCTCAAGATTATTGAGATTTCTTGCATAAGAGCAAGAAAAGGAATATCAGATGTGATTTGAAAGAAGCCTACTACAAGGTAAAAAGATATAATTACAATTAATTATTGCTCCTAATTCCCTTGGGTTGCTTTAAAGATTTCACTGCAAAACTGTGGACTATTAACATTAGCCTATCAGGTCAATAGCTTCAGAATTGTGTGGAAACAAATATTTCTCTGGGCTATTTTTATTTTTTATATAGTTTTTCTGGATAGAATAATAGAAATCCATGGATCCACCAATAAACATCTAGTTTCGTTATAAGAGATCCGAGACTTACTAGGAGTAATCCAAGAGCAAAAAGTGTGTGGTACAGCTATCTGCTGTCTGCAATTATTTTAAAGCAGAAAAATGCTTTCAAAACTACTGTAGAACTTGTCTCATCTCTTTTGTGGCTATCGTTGTAGTCTCAGCAGCAGTACCACATATTTTGGCTTCACTGAGCTTCACCAAGTTACTTACCTAATATGGCCAGATCCCAGAAAAAAATCCCATCTCTCTTGTTTCTTCTCCACGTAGCTGAGTTCACGGGCTTTGACAGGTTGCACTTGGCTGTATACTAGTCTGTAAAACAGTTTAAAGTAAGCTAACCACAGGTTCTTTGACAGTCCAGTCCAACCTGCTTTGTACCTCCTAGCTGGGGCACCTCAGAACCCAGCCACCAGCATTGTTCCCTCACCCCACAGTCCTTCCATGGTGGAGGGGCTGGTCCCTCCTGGCTGGTCCCTTCTCAAGGGAACAGAAAAATAAATGGAAGTATGAGTAGGACTGTTTAAGTGAGATAGGTATAAGTGGCCTTACAGTTACATAAAGGGATTAGAATGCAATCATGACTAACCTGATGCTGCTACTATGGGGAAAAAACAAGATCTGGCTAAAAAAAAAAAAAAAAAGGTGATTTTTTGCCACTCAGAGTTATAAGGCAGAAAAGATAACAAGCAAAGGTGACTTCTATGCATTTCTGAAAATTATTCTAAGGTAATAATCCACAGTTTGGAAATATATTAAATCTCTGAAATGTTAAGCATTTTTAATTTTCATGCTTGTCTCTCTACCTCCTCTTTTTCAATCCAGATCAGCTAGTTACACTGGGAAGTTGCCATCACTGCAGGAGTCTTACTAAGAATTTGGGGTTGGTTTTAGTTTTGAATACACTCAGGCTTATATTCATTATCAGTAGAGAAGATTAGGTTGAGTTCCGCAGCTGGAACCCGCTACTGAAAATGGTCTGTTGATCTACTCTTTGCACTTAGAATTTTATGCTGGGACAGATTAGTTGGAGTGTCCCTGTATAGCTGTAGGTTTGTGCTGGGGTAGGAATTTAAAAAATAGATTACACCCAGCATGCTACCTGCTTTTTAGATCAGTAGTAGCTGCTTTAATTCAAGTTAGAAAGAGCTAAACAACCAGGAAGATGATGAATGTTCTGTATTGAAGCCTGTTTTGCCCAGCAATGATCTCGTTCCATGTTCCATCAGTTTAGTGATTAGTCTAGTTAGTTGGCGTTAGTCTAGTTTAGCCTGAAGTGTTGCACATCAAGAAGCTGGTTAAAGGAGAGAGATTAACAGGTTGTGCTGAAAGGAAGGAACAGTCAAGAACTGGTCTAAGAATGTCTCTTATGGCATAAATTCATTAGTGATAATGGGGGAAATCAGCACAGCTTTCAGTATATCACAGGGAACTAGAATCTCTGTCACCCGGTGCTGAGTGCTTAGAAATAGGAAATTTCCTGGCCAAATGGTGAAGAAAGGAATTGTTTGTGGCCTCTGATGCAATCTGCATATCAACACACCTTTGTTCTTTAATTTGTTGTCTTTTTTTATTTTGTTTGTTTCGGTGGTTTTTTTCCCCTTAGCACCTTTTGAAAAATGAAAAAGTTAGGGATTGAATTTTGATTCTTACAAATAGTCATTCCTCATTCTTCTGGGTTTGTGCCCAGGATGCATACAGGATGTCTGATAGCAGCAATAACACTCTTGATTCAGCACAAAACATACAGTTTTTTGAAGGGAACATGTTATGGTTTTTATTAAGCAATTGTTTAGCAGAGGACAAAACCTGCTTAGTAACCAGGTTAAGCATGGTGCAAATTCAAACTCTTAGTAATGGTAACTTCCTGGCCGAAAGTTGGTATGAAGGTTTCCTGTTTTCCTGCATCTTATTTGTTAGAAAAAAATCCCAAACTTTTGCTTTACTGTTTTTCTGTGATATGTATCCAAAAAGATGATACATGGGGTTTGGATTAGGAATCTAGTTTCAATGATGATGGCAATAGCACTCTATTAATTTCATTGAAAATTATAAGGAATATTTTACAAATTGCATTTCCTGTGTACTTCCTTCCAGCCCTATCTGTTGGACTGACTTTTAGTGTGATAATGATGTGTAAAAATAAGTATTTTTGTTATGACTAAGTGTATGTGGTCTGAACATGAGACTAAAAGACAAGAACAAATTTACTTTGTGGTTTGGACCCGAATCAATGAGAAATTGATTCCGTTTCCCTCAAAATATAAGATATGTCCTATTGGCTTAGGCAAATCATCTGTCTAGACTGTCTATCTGTTTTTTTTATCTCCAACAGCTGCAAGTGAACGTGCTATTTAGGGGAAGCACACTGATTGCAGTCCATTTCCTTCATGCTTTTCCAGCATCTGTGTTCATTGAATTAGGTATGCAACATTGTACTACTCCTACCTTTTTTCCCCCCCTCTTTTTAAAAATCAATTTATGGTTCTGATCTCCATTACTATGTCTGATCCATTCTTAAACCTCACAGTTTAAACCTCTCATAACAACAAATTCCAGAAGTTCACTACCTGGTGTATCAAAACAAAATAAACCAAACAAACCCAACCCAGAACCCAATCCAAACCACAAACCTCTCTTTCATCATTTTTAAACTAATCTACAGCTATTTTCAACTATGTGAAAAATGAAGTCGGACCTAAGTAAGAATCTCAGACCTGAATATCCCACATTTCAACATTTTTGGTTTCCGAATCAGTATAATGGGTGAAGCAAACCCTGCAGTCTGGATCAGCAAGTCAAGAGGGAACTTTCAACCTTTAACCAAACCTTGAAATAGGTCACTAACAATGCTTTTTCTGATCACAAGGAATTAAGGACAGCATAGATGGAATACCCCTTTACTTTGTTATAATTACAGATGAGATCCAGGGAGCAAGGACAGCAAAGACAGACTTAAAATTGGAAATAATTTGCATAAAGTGAAAAAATTACTAGAAAAAATAGTGGATTTTTGTTGGGAAATGTGAGTGTTCCATTTATGTTAGAAAAGTGAGATCTACAACTGCAGGAAAGGGAACATCTGTTTTGATAGAAAATCCTCAAAAATACTCAAGAGTTACAGCTTACTACAAGCTGAACATTAAGCTGCCTAATAGGCAAATACCACAGGGAACTGTACATGCAAAAGAATGGGTTGGGGTGCTTTGTTCTGCACAACACAGGTCAGTTTTGAAGTACCCTTTTTCAGTGCTGGGCACCATTTTTCAATGAACCCTTGGATAAACTAAAGGTTATTGAAATGAGAGTTATAAGGATAAGCATAACTTTAGAAAACAAAATCTATAAAGATATGTTGGAAAAACTGATCTTATTTAGCTAAAAAGAAGATTGAGTAAGGAATGGTATGTGTTCAAATAGGTAAAAGGCAATTTAAAATAGGAGAAAAGAATTGATGGGTAAAGAAAACCTATTTAAGGGACAAAAAAATGAAGATCATTATAATAATGCATTCTCAGTTTGGAAGCAAATTTATATCAATACTAAATTTTTTTGGGGTTTTAATACTTCAGCATTTTACATTTGAAGGATTTAGCATACTCTAAATTTCCAGCATAGGCAAAATGTTGAACAGAAAGTTTGAAGTACTGAAGAAAAAGGCAGCAAACGAAGCAGAACATATACAAGTGGAGAAGAGATATGCAAGAACAAAGTTAGTGGAAACTGCATCTCTTTATAGAAATACTTATTTCTGCCAATGTTTTAGCAAATGTATAGAAATGTGTCCTGAATTGGTTTAGGACTGTTTTGTCCTGTTATATTCTCAAATTTTATATGTTATCTCATAGACTGTCACTTGGAGGACTACTGCAGAGTGGTATATATCATGATAAGTGTTTGTATGTTTAGTGGTTTTGTGCTGTTAAGTCCTAATATGTTTTATTTCATCTAAGTTTGTTTATTTAGTGACATGACTTCAGCTATACACAGTTTAGACTGTGAACAGCTTTCAGTTAAGAAGCAACATAAATTTGCACTCAATCATTTTATTGTTTATAGTCAGAGGATGTAACAATAAACATCATCGGTTTACAGGATGTTATATCCATATTCTATGCATACCTATTCTGTGAGACCTTACATCACAGGAGGGGAGAAAAACTATGGTAAGTCAGCTGAATAAAATGTATGCTAGGGCTTTATCCAGTCTAAATTTAGGGCAGCTTTACAGACATGTAATTTACTTTGGGTAAATCAAACACTTTGCTTGAGGTGCAGCTTTGTGCTGTCCATTTTTACATCATATTAACTCATTATAGCAAAGGTTGCAAGGGTTTTATGCTATTGCAGTCATGTAGTCTGTAGCATAGAGAAATTCGAATGTTAGATGCCAATAGTTTTGATTTTAACAGTTTAAAAAGGGAATCCCTGAAGACAAAGAAATCCCAATAATCCTGTAATCCTTGCATATCAACTGGTGTCAAAGGGCTGAAGGCTAAGGATTCTTGTTAATTAATTTTCAAAAGGCATCAACTTTTATACTGAACAGAGGAGAAATTTCTAGGTAATAAAGTGCAGACTGCTAGGTCAAACATTGCGGAAAATGATGATTTTACAGCAATGTTGTCTTTCTCACTGAACTGAGATTATTTGTCCTGGCAATAATGTTGGAGAAAATGAAGGGATAAAACTACATTTTAGGATTCCTAGCTGGAGGTTTGGTGTAGAACAGTTTCCCGTGGGTTAAGTTTTAGAGTGAGGATGCCTGATCAAAGTTAAGGAAAATATTTCAGTGGCTATTGATGATCTTCAAGCTACCATGGTTAGATCCTTTTCTAGGATTATATAAGGAAATACTAAATGAGGACTCATACAAAAAAAAAAAAAGATATGTTTTTGAATGTGCTTCTGATGACTGAGGAAGGCCATTACACACCTAATCAGTAAAACTTGCAGCACTCCTAAATATTTTCACTAAATTATGTTTTATACAAATAGGAGAGTTTGAGAAGTAGACTACATCCTCAAATTCACTGTACCATCCTTTTTTAGTAGCTAAGTCTTCTGTAGAGCTGGTTACTCTGAGTAGGTAAGTAATATGATAAGAAATGTATAATAAAACTTTGGATTGAATAATTCAAGGGCAGAAAAAGCATCAGTAAGCAGCTGTTCTGTTCAGTTTGGCACTGAATCTGAATTTCCTTTTCTTTTGCTTTCTTTTTCCTCTATACATTTACAGCTAATTTACAGTATCTACATAGGATGTTGATATTGAAGACACTGATCAAGATCCAAGGGCTTTTTTCTGTGCTTTTAATCATGAGAGTAAATATAGGGGAGTCCTAGCTGCAGAGGAACTAAGGAAGCTTACTACAAAACCTGAATCTTTTGAAATTACTCCAGAATGGCACTTCCACAGTATTTTGAGTTGCTGGGCACAGGGAATTTAAAGAGATTTACATTAAACATAAATTCCACTGAAAATCACCAGGAAGATGTCAAAAACAAGCAAACCTGTGATTTTAACTCTTGGATGCCTCTGCATGTCTAATTAATAGGAGAATGCAATGGAGATTGCTTTGAATCAAACAGAAAAAAATAGAGACTAGATAGGACATTCTGTGAAAAGAAAACATTTGTTAATATTTAACTCTACAATAAGCAAATAGACCACATTATGAAAGCATACTACTGATTTTTCTTGCTGCTGTTGACTCTCTTGTATTTTCCAGACTCAGCTCACATTTGTTGTAGTGGTTCCTTTCCGACTTTTCATTTTGTTAATGACTGCAGCTAGGAAAGAGGTATTGAAACACATCCATGGTTCAGAAGCAGAATGTATCTGAAAGAAACATACCAGGTATGTCTAGATACAGGGGAGGAGTGTGCTTTACAAATGTGTTACACCAACTTGAACAAGAGATTGGGGCCTGGATTTTTTTAATGCATCCTTAAAATAATGTTAAAAAATACATAAAAGGACATTTAAAAAATCTTTTATTTTTCAACAGTAGTTATTGTTACCATTGAAACATAACAGGGTAAGACCCAGACCTGTGTCTATACACTGTTATCTCTTTATTCATTTGTGTTTATAAGGTCAGTTCACTGTCAGTGTACAGAGTGTCACTTAGAATAGTAAATTAATTGTCCTGGCTGATTTCTGCTTCATTTGAGACACAAGGAGAAATAATAATCATTAGGTGGTGGTGAAAGGAGAAAATATATTTGCATTGGTAAACCATTAAATTAGCTATCTTTTGCAGCGTGGAGAAAAATACAGTCTAGACTGAGTAAAACTTTAGTGTCCTAGAGCCAATGGAGTATTTATTTGTTTGTACACCGAACATATAAAGTATTCCAGATTTCAACCACTTTATTTTAAGGTCTTATGATTAGACTGTGACTTGAGCCACTATGACTATGATTACTAGCTTTCAATTATAATACTTTAAACTTGCTATACAGGGCAGTTGGGAGAAATGCTCTATTACATAAAAGCCTTTGATCCCATGATGGATGTTCTATGAATTGAGGGGAAAGAATGAAAGTGCTGGGGAACTGGGGAAATAAATAATGAAGCCAGCTGATATTATGATGGCACAGCAGGAGTGGTATGTTCCATCCTGTTTTGTGACTTAGTTATGGGGAGGCTCCTTGCATGGCAGTCAGTTACCGAAATAATATTATCTGTGAGTGATTTGTCAGGCAGGTTTTATTAATGTACTGCAAAAGAACTTCCCTTCTACATTGCCCTGTGATGCTTTTGAGAGATTTTAACATGTTTAAACTTAAATCAGTAATGCTGTATTTCTATTTAGGCAGGTTTTGCATCCTGGACTATGCTCTCTCTAGGCTTTAATCCCATGCTTTGATCTGAAGTGCTGTAAAGGGTCTTGGTAAGAACAATGGGCCTTTTAATTTATGTACACTATTTTGTATCTTCATAACTGTTCTGCTTAACTTCTACCCTGTCTTTATTTCATTGTTTCACTCTGTTGTAAGGTATTTAAAAAATGTTAGTGCTTCAAAAATCTTCTAATAACTATACAAACTCTTAAAATGCAGATCTGTTTAAACTACTTTCTAGCATCAAAATAATTTATCTGTGCAGCAGTAAGCTGAAAGATTGTCTTGGAAATGATAAGAAATAAATCAAACAGAACAGGAGGTACCTAAAGGCCTACTAGAGACACCTTTATGTATAACTCCCAGAATGTCACTCCCGGAGTAGTTACATAACGGGATTCCCGAAGAATAAGAGCAGTGTAACATGAGCAGACTGCCAGCATCCAATCAAGGCAGTCAGGGATCTGCCCCCACAGTTGGTTCCCATACAGTTTTGTTACCAAAAGATGTTACTCAAGTGATACAGAAAATAGCTGAAAAGCTTTCTAAATATTTACACAAGGTTCAATAATGCTGTTCACATCAAGCAAAAAAAAGTAATAGTATAGAGAATATAGCTTTTTCTTTTTGCATAGCTGAGATTTGAGCAGGCTGTAGTGTGTTTCTTTGATAGCAATGTGCATTTTATATTTTTTTTAACTTTTAATTACAGTGTAACTGGAACACAGTATCTGTGCCCAGTTTTATTTAGGGATCTGAATGGGGTGTTACTTCTCCTCTAAGACGGCTCCAACATGTCATTGATGATAGGAAGGCTACAAATAATTACGGTACTCTTTGTGTCACTCTAACATGAAAAAGTCTTATTTCTCTCCAGCCAAAAATATCTGCGTACTCTCTTAAGTTAATCTACCAGCACTGCTCAGCAAGTAACTGATTAGGATTCACAGAAATTGTCCTGCATGATTTCTCTGTGCGTGTTTTGTCCAACTTCATCCCTTGGTTTCGGAGCCAAATGAAATGAGCCGGGCACGTTGTTCTCCTTTCGGGGCTGGGACCTACAACGTGCTTCATCTCCGCGGAGCCGAGGCTCGGGGCGGCACGAGCCCAGCTCTGCGGGGCCGGGCCCGCTCGCCTCCCCTCCCCAGCACCGCCGCAGCGCGCCCCGGGCGGCNGGAGGAAGAGGAGGAGGAAGGCGGCCGCCGGCCCCTCTCGCCGTACAGAGACGCAGGCAGAGGGCGCTTTCGCCATGCGCGGCCCCTGCCGCCGCCGCGCAGCCCCAGGCGCCGCCGCTGACAGGCGTCCGGCAGAGCGCGGCGGCGGGAGCGGCGGAGCGGAGCCCCTCGTCCCGGAGCCCCCGGCCCCAGCGAAGGCAACTCCCCGGGGGCGAGCGGCCGCTCGGTCTCGCTCTGCTGCTCGCTGGCTCTCTCCCTGATTCCCCTCCCTCCTCCTCCTCTCTGCGCTTTCCACCTCCCCTGCTCCTGAGTGAGCGCAGCCTCGGATGTCCGGTTTCCTGGTGGGTCTTTTACCTGGCAAACTCTGGATAACTTTGGTGAGAATTTGCAAAGCGGCTGGGAAAGTTGGGAACTCCCTTGCAGGCGTCTAGGAGCTTCTGCTACCGCATCTTCTCCATCCCACGGATTTTACTCTCTTGGATATTGCGAGGGGAGGGAGGGGGGAGAAGGACAGCGAAAGAAGGGGGGAAGAGGAAGAGAAGGAGCCTCATAATTTCGCCTGCGTTCCTCCGGCTGCCCCGCGGCCCCGCTCCGCCCTCCACCATGCACTTGCTGGAGGTGCTTTCCCTGGGCTGCTGCCTCGCTGCCGGCGCCGTGCTCCTGGGACCCCGGCAGCCGGCGGCCGCCGCCGCTTACGAGTCCGGCCAGGGGTACTACGAGGAGGAGCCCGACGCGGGGGAGGCAAAGGTAAGCCCGTGACCCCGCTTAGGGGCCAGGTCGCTCCTCTGGCATGTGGCTGCGAGTCCCTTTGAACGGACGGCTTGGAAATCGCAGCAAGGAAAAGACCTGGGAGAAGACTTTTGAAGGGAGGGGGGTGTCTTAAAAGTGGGGGAACGATTTTTTTTAAAGTAACTGGGTTTTCAGGACTGCTGCAGGGCAAGGCTACGTGAGGAACAACTGCATTTACAATGAGATGCGAAGCACCTGGTGGGCAGGGGCACCCACGGGCTGCGTTCCCGCCGTGGCGCGGGGCTGCCCGGAGGGAGCGATCCTGGCCCCGCCGCTGGCAGCGGAGCCGGGACGGGACAGCGGCTGATGCCGGTCCTGGCAGCTGGGGAGCGCCCCGCAGGCGTCTCGGTGCGAGGTTCTGGGCTAGGAAGCTCGGGAGGGAGAGAAACACTCGGGGGAACAGCTGGGCGAAGGAAGCGGCGAGGGAGACGTGGGAGGACGATGACAACAAAACCTGGAAAGTCTGTTGAAGTTACTGATGCTTTGGGTGAGCCGCTGTTGCGTGACAGAGTTGACGGGAGGTGTAAGGTGACACTCGAGTCTGAAAATTCTAGTTTTGTCCAGACTCACGTTGAAGGCTGGGCTTAAATTCTCGGATTCCAGACACAAATTCTCTGTTAATTTTTGTTTGCATAGTAAGTTTCGCAACAAAATTCAAGTACCTTTGGTACTTTGGTACTTGTGGTTTTGCAGTTCCCGGTATGCTGATGCATAAAAAAGATGCATAGTATGTGGTTGTGTAAGCATGTGGCATTGTTAGGAAGACCATTGATGTCTGAGCTTGTTACAACTCTTACCCTCGTCTCATTGTTTTGAAGATTTCTGACATACTTAGTGAAAGCAATCATGACCCAGCTCATTCATTATTCATTTCAGTATGGGGCAGGGAGGGAAGTATGTGGATTANGTATTGATTAAAAGTTTGGGAGATTCTACTGTCACTACATGGAAAGTCAAGTTTTGATAGGGTATGTTAGCTATATTTCAGATAGTGAAAGTGTTGTAAACCATATGTTGTATACAGATATAATATTCTGCATAGAAGAGGTTACTGATTATACTGTAGTCTCTAAGTATTTTAATGACAGCTAAATGCTTACATTGTAATGCTCTGAGTGCTAATATGCTATCAGTGATGATACTGCTTAAATGTTTATCAAGTTTTTCAAACTTAAGTATTTAAAAGTAGGAACAATAACAAATTAATGCAGCTGGCCACTCTTACCACTTAGACTATTTATAAAAGTTAAAAAATATCCAACAAAACTCCCAAACTTAGTGGGGGGTAAAAATACCTCAACTCTTTCCAACCCATGACTGTAAGTCAGTTATTTACTGGGTGGAAGTGGCATTTGAGTTGTAAAGCCTCAGAATAGCTTATGCCGAAAAGGTAGAATCAGAACTGGAGCACTGTGAATATTTTGTACTCTGAGTGCAATACATGCACAAATGTGTAAAATATTCTGTACGACTGAGGTAGAACAGCTGATAGTGACGGTATTCACCTTAGCGATGCTGTATGTTCCCATGCACATGGTGTGGACAGTCACTCTGTTTCTTGAAGAAACCTCGAAGTCTTTGGGAGCTGCCACTGTACTGCATTGTATAGAAGTGCAAGTGCTCCCTGGAAAAAGAGGAACTGTCAGCAAACCAAAGGAAGGAAAGGTCAGGAGACCGGGAAGTTAGTGGGGTAGCATGTGTTAAGTGATTACATTAAGAGAAAAAGGTTTTTGTGCCTGAGTGCTGGTAAGTAGTAAGTAGAGACAATTAAGTAGAGAAAAACTCTGGATCCAAGCAGACTTTGTCATGTTGGAAGTCTTTGAGCGTGTGACCATTGCATATATTTTTTACTGTGATGAGTGAATATCAAGATGAATATCTGAAGTAATTATGAAAAGATTAAGTAAACTGCAAATAAATGTTTCAAGGAAAATATGATTGTATTGGCAGTACAAAGTCATCTGCTTGAACTTTGTTAACTTCAATGAAATTCATAGAAGTTATGCTTCCTCTCTTTTTACTTCCCATGCATATGCTCTGCTGCTACATGATGAGCTGATGCCTCAGAGCAGGTTATGCAGTCCTTTGGGTTGACTCTTTACACAATATATCTATTTCTCTCTACTCCTACCTCGAGAACTTTAGTTTTAGAAAACACTTAAAAAAGCATGGAGGAAGTTGAGGATTCTCCAACACAGCAAAAGCTGGACAGAAAATAAGGGTATTGTGATTTTAAGCAGGTAAATTTCATGTCTAGAGCAGGTAAATGTCATCTTATCTAGAGATTTGCAGCAACCTGGAAGCGTTACAGATACAAATAGTGGTAATAGTTCTTCATACACCGCTCTTGCAAGGGCATGTTCTGCAGCAAGTGGGCACTGATAAGCTTGTGTAACACTGCCTCCCCTCCCCAAACCCCGCCCGCCCCGGGTTGGGTTTTTTTTCAGCCTAAGGGTAAAGTTCGTTATTTAACAAGCTTTCAGGGCCCAGATTAATACTTTTCAGCTGAACTGTCAGCTCAGTAGGATGGGAATGAACTTTGCCTGTAAATCACCTCTTTCGGATTTCCTGCAGCACAGGGGTTGCCCCGACAAGGCGACCCCCTCGCAGCCACACCCCGCCTCTCCCAAGGAGGGCGGCCCTGGCCCCTTCTGTCTGCCTGTGTGGCTTGCTGCGGAGGGTAACCTGGTACTTCAGTTGTCTGTCTGCTTAAGGTGGGCCCGGGGGAATTAACCCTCCTGCTCCCAGATATTATGCAGTTTGGCAGGGACCTGCCGCCCCGCAGAGATGCTTCCAGGAGCTGCAGCAAGGTGAGCTGTTGTGCCGCACTGGTGGCTTGAAACTTTATCTCCTTGTGCTGTCTAGTAGTGTTTTAATAACTCTTAACAATGTATTCTGTCTCTGGCTCTTATTCTTTAGGCGATTTTGAATGGGGAATGTGGGGTGAATATACAGCTCTACCTGGGAGAGCATTATTTAAAATAAATAAGTAAATTATTTGGTTATCGAAATGAAGGTATGACAATGGCAGGTACCTAGACTTCATTAATGGCAATAACATAACAGTAGGTTATTATGGTAGCGATAATTGGAATGAAGCCACACAGTTGTGCAGGTTTACCATAGCTGCACCATCATTTTGTTTTATATTCTAACCTTTAGGATTATGTGACTATGCAAAAGCAATATTGGTCCATTTTCCTATGTAGTTTAAAGAGGTAAAACTGTATTTATGCAAGGATTCTTAGTTTTGTATTAGGTTGGGAGTCGCAAACAAAAACGTATTTGCCTGTTCTAAAGTGCATCCCTGGAAATTCCATTGGGGCCTCTTTACACAAACAGCAATAAAGTACAGAACAGTCTGTGCTGTGATTCTATGCAATGAAAATATATGCACTTACTTGAGCTGCATTTATCTCGAGTGCTACCTCTCCTGAGATACATCTTTGTATTATTATTTTAAAATTACTTTCAAACTGACCTAATCATACAATGCTCTTTGTTGATGGCTGACGGAGTTTGATACTGTTAGTGGGAGCATGAGGAAAAGCAGTGTGTTAATTTCCAGAGTTTCCTCTTGTCATTGTATTTCCATGATATAATCTCAAACCCATCTGTTTTTTGGCCACCTCTAAGTTTATGAAGTGTTCTTTACTCTGTATGCTGTTGTTACACGCACTGGTGACAGATGAGCCTTGATTTTCTGCTCTGAAAACAAGCATAAAGCTCACTCCTGGTGCTTAAGCAGTGCTAAATTGAGCTGTAGGAAGAATGTTATTTTTTGTGCTGCTGCTGTTTAATCTGCTACAAATTTTCTTTTGTGTATGTGTAGCCACTCTCTTCTCAGACACATGCAGGCAGAAAGATGCTTTTTTTAGAAGCATGACTGTATCTCTTGTATCAGATGTATCTCTTGTATCAGATGTATCTCTTGTATCAGATGCAAAGGGATGAACATTGGTAATGGGACCTATTACAAAAACTAACCAATGCTTCTTTAAATGTAAATATTAAACCTTGGTCTAGCATTTTGTGTGAGTAAAGTACAGTACTAAGCTCTAAGAGCTCATGGCACTCTAGTTCTCAATGTAGTTATGTGCATTCCTGGGTATCTTGTGTAAGCCTGCTTGTGTGCCTATGAGGAACTTCAGTTGTTTGTCAGCAGCAATCTCATGCGCTTAGGAAGGTTCTAAAAAAGCTTTAGAGATCACTTGAAATGCAGTGTTTAAGGGCATACAGAAGCATCCCATCAAAAATATTATTTTTATGCTCACTTAGGTTCAGTGTGTGTTTAAACTCTTGCCTGTTTTTTCAAGGATGTCTGTCCACTTATTTTAGTAAAAACAAACCAGGACTTATTCTGTTGTAGCTGAGGGTGATGGTAATCTCTCCCATTGATACCCTGCATCCAGGATAGAAAGTCTGCATGGGACCTTGTGTGCAGCTGTTGCTTTTTTTGAATGTGGTCAGTGATTCATTAAAACAAAATTCTTGGAACAAAGGGAATCCAACTGAAGTCACACTAGTTTCCGATCAAATTTAATATCCTGTTTAATGTAAAAAAAATGTGCTACAGCTGTTTGTAGAATGATTTATAAGGAATTCCAAACAAGGTTGTGACTTAAAATTTGTAAGCTCTTTTGAAGTCTAAGTTGCTTCTTTAGAGTTTTGTTTCATAAGGTATTGAATTTTGCTTAGTGAGTAGGATAGGTATGGTGGGTTTTTTTTCTTATCTATTATAAATATTCATTACCTTTGTTTTCTAATTTCATCGTGCTTTTATCCCGAGTGATATGTAATACCAAGTTCCCCCCTCCCAATAAATGCTGTATCAGCTTTAAAGACACTAATGGCTGCATAAATTGCACCAGAATTTTAATTTCAAACATTAATAGCTTAGGGGAGCAAGGGGGATTTTTTTTTTTTAAATTTCTATTATGTATCAATTTGTCAACTTGTTTGTTTGATTTTGTGTTTATCTGTCTTCACAAGGTCTTTTGGGGACAATATTTGTGTTAGTTTTCCTCCTCTGTTGCATTTTAGACTTTAGCTAGGAAATAACTAAACTGTGAGGCATTTACTCTTCTATTCGTCCATTGTAATCATCATAAATCAATCCCTCTAGCTCTGTCGTAGTCTGTTTTCTCTTTTGACATTTCCTGCCTTGTCTAAGATGGCTATAATTCCTTACAAAACTTTAGAGACTGCAGTTGCCAGTGGAGGGAATGAATGTTATGGTACGAAGTTTCTTTTTAGCAAAGTAACCAGAAGGAACAGTGTTCTTTGGAGGAGGAGGAGAAAACACAAGGGAAAACTTTTGATAACTGAAGGAAAAAATAGTAGTAGTTGGTGCATTTTGGCTATATAATAGTCTTTACTGAGTATAGATGAGTGGATACATAACCATCATACATGTACTAAGGCCATACATCTTCTGCAGGAAACTTTTGGGATTCTGATTGTTGTTGACTTCAATGAAAAATGATGGCCTGGGAAAGTTAATTGCATTAACTCCCCAATACTGCCATCAACCTGGACCCTGTAGTACTCTGTAATATTCGCATAATGGCTTCACCTACTCAGTGACAGTTTTCCTGACCTCAAGGATGCAGCTTAAAAACTTATGAAAATAGTTTACATCCTTTTCCTTATTGAAATGAGCAGAAACTTTAATACTGGACAAGTTAAAACACTGGCAAAAAAGTCAGACAATTCTTGGAAGGTGCCAGAAAGCTGCTGGAGAGCAGATGACACATGTATTTCTCTCTGGTGTCACAGGTGTGGCATCCTACCTTGTGGCAGCATTGAGAAATAAGTAATTTCAAGAATCAGATATCATCTGGAACAAAGTCCTTTATTAAATATTTTAATTATTTGATTTTCCTTAATAATTGTGCTCTGTTGAGAAAGAGAGAAGAGAGGAATTCAGTGGAAGGGATAGCTTCTGAGAACAGACATTTCCTAATTTTTTTCCCCGAAGGAGACCTGTATCAACTCCCAAACACCCCACATGCATATGTGAAAATTTCTGGTATTTCTAAAGATTTTCAAAAACAGTAGCTAACCTGCTCTCTTGCTGTACTTAGCATTGGTGCAGCCTCATCTTGATGCTGTGTGCAGTTCTTGGGTCCCACAATTCAAGAAGGATGTGGACATGCTTGGATGCATCCAGAGGAGGGCAACAAAGCGGATGGCAGGGCTGGAAGGAATGTCTTGCAAAGAGTTGCTGAGGTCTCTGTCTGTCTACCTTAGGGAGAGAAGGAGGCTGAGGGGTGACCTCATTCCTCTCTAGGGCTTTCTGGGGAGGAGAAGTGGAGAGGGAGGTGCTGATCTCTTCTCCCTAAGGTCCAGTGGTTGTATGCATGGTAATAATTAAAACTACACTAGAGGAAGTTTCAACTGGACATTAGGAAACATTTCTTTACCAAGAGGGTATTCAAACACTGAAAACAGGCTTTGTAGAGGGCTGGTTGAGCCTGAGCCTGTCACTATTTTGGAGGCATTTAGACAATGCCCTTAATAATGTGCTTTAACTTTTGGTCAGCCCTGAAGTGGTCAGGCCATTGGACTAAATGATTGTTGTAGGTCCCTTATAACTGAAATACTATATTCTATTTGAGATCATTCAGAAGAAGCAAAACTACTGTTGTTGTCCTACAACTTTCTTCAACTGCTGAATTCAGAGGGACAAATGTATTTGTTGTGGACTGCTCCAGTTGTCCAGAATGTACTTGCTGCATCAGTTACAACATTTAGAGCCAAGAATAAAACTGGCCAAGTGAAGCTTTACACTTTATCTGCCATTGAATTAGTCATATTTGTGTAGACAATTAAATGCTTGGAGGGTTAGTTAGTTTGTTTCATGTGTTTTTGTTTCAAATTGAGAGAGAGAGAGGGAGTGTTACAGCTGATAAGTAATCTCTGCAGTCTGCTCAAGGAACAGTCTCCTTAGAGAGACAAAGAGCAGCAATTTTAGAAGTTGAGGTATTTATTACTCCCAGGTCAAACATTAATTTCAGCAGGCCTGGATTATAATTATTTGGTTAAGAGCTGTTCGTCCTTTTTGGAATAGGTGGCTAATGCTCCTTACCCTGCAAATCTGGGATCATAGACAGTCACGTGAGGAAAAGCTGGTAGGTGTTGTTTGCGGTGTGCTGCCTGCTGATGGTGGAATCTGCATTTCTGCTCTGCCGACTGATTCCTGATCTTGAGGTGCTCTTGCTGAGGAAGGAGTGCAAGGGCAGCATTCATCAATTCCTTTCTCTGGGCTACCTGTGACCCAGTGCAAGGCCAGGTAGACACTGCTGTGAATCTGCTAACTTGAATTTACACTAACCTGTACTTCAAAGTGTTCATACAGAGTTGAGCTCTGGGAACTGTCCATGTAGGTGGTCTTGCTTTTGTTTTTTGTGTTTGTTTGTTTTTTTCCTTAATTATCTATTTTCTTTGGACCTCTAAGAATTTACCACAGTCTTGTCCTGTCATTCTTCTTGACTAACAACTCCTAGGTGTTGCAGACTAGGTGACAGCTTTGTGGCTGCTGTGAGTTGGAGACTAGAGGGATACTATGAAAGTAGGTTTCACTGGATGTCAAAGAAAATGTTTGTATTTTGTACCCCTAAAAGGATCATTCATTATTTGGTATGCTGCTGAGGAGAAAATATGTTTATTTGCACACTCACTATTACTTCAAATACACTACTTCCATTTCTTGTTAGAAATATGATAACTTCAGTAATTACAGTGATAACTGTTTGTAACTGGCCACAGATATACTTGACAAAAACATAATATGCCTGTAAAATTAATAGTGCCAAGAGCCTGGATGGAGACTGTATGTATAATTTTTATAGAATTGCTACTTATTGTTAGATTACTAGTGCAATCAACTGTGAAAGAAAAATAAGAAATAAACTTGCGAGGTGGTGCCTTACTGACATTTATCACTTGCTTAGGGACAGATATTTCCAAATTAAAATAGAGCCTAGGACTTCCTCTTTGTCCACTCTCTAGGACATCTTGCATAATGAACAGAGTGCTTCTGTGGTACAGATATGACAATTTACTTTGTTTCATTTGATTTATGAATGTCAAAGTATTCATGCTAAGATTTCAATCTCTCTTGGAGGTAAGGATATTTTTAATTTTATCTGCTTTATATATTAATATTGAAGTATTCTATAATTTGGAGAAAATGACACAATCTTGTTAATAAGCAGGCTTGTACAGTAGGTTCAGTATATAGGGAGAATTGTTTTTTTCCAGGAAGGAAGATAACAATGGACAATTACTTTGTCTTTCCATTTGGGTGTGTTTCTGACTGGCTAGAGAAGGGCAAAATGTCAGTTCATTTAAAAATACCAAGAACCCTGTTGTGCTCACCCCAAGGCACAGCTTTCAGAAGAACATTAATAGCTGCTAGAAGGTCCATTGACATGAGACCAAATACAGTGAGTATTGGTCTGTCTCCTTTGTAGTTTCATGGTGATTTCATCTAAAGTGCTAGGCAACAAAAGCCAAGAGGCTAGGCTCAAAATCAGATTCTCTGTGGATCTCCTTGCTTGAGTGTTAGTGATGCTGAGCTTGTGCCTTCTGCCTTGTGTTCCCAAGTGCACCCTGAGTCATAAGACTGTACTCTTTTGAATACACAGTTTGGAAAGGTCTGAGCTCCTTTTGTGGCTCAGCAGAGCCCAGCAGGTGGGCAGCTCCTGGCTACATCAGTGCAATTTGTTTCAGCTGCCAGGAATGCCATATTAATAGTATTGGACACATGAGATTGCCCTCTTTTAGGAGGGAATTCGCTCTGTGTGTGTTGAGGGAGGGGGGTTTGATGAACAGCGGGACTCAAACTGACAACATACCACCTTAGAGTGGCAAATTGATTGATAAAGGGGTCTCTCTACAGTTGTGGTTCCCTGCAAGAGCATGGTGCTCAGGTGTAAACACAGCCTGTACAGCTGAAAGTTGTGTTGTGTGATAAAACACTTTTGTTATTCTTACGCAAGAAGAACTGTCTATTTCTTGCTGATTATCAGCTGTGAAGATGATGAAGACCTTTCAGAGTAATAAGAACCCTGGTGTTTTTTTTTTTTCTTTCTCCCCTCCCCTCTGTGTGGCTGGGCCAGCAGTTGATCAAATCATTAAAATAAAGAAGTAAAGATCTGTGGAGGAGCTCTGAAGTATTTTCCTGTTTGAAATATCTGTGGATGGGCCATAAGGGAGTAAAAGCACATTGAAGCGTGATTTTGGAATAGGAGGAAGGAGCAATGAAGAATTTTCAGAGAGCAGGGCCACGCTTCAAAGAAAGGAAGAATTATGTTGTTCTGTTGCATCAAATAGAACTAAAGAATTAGGCAAACTCTAAATTGAACGGTCACTACTAATCTGGATTAACAGCATAAAAAGGCTCTTTGTAGTAATGAAACTCTTTGAATATCTTAGCTAACAATTTCAGAAAATTAATGAAATTTTCAAATCCTCATCTCATATGACAGATGGATGATCTGTTGTACCCTTGAGCTTGTAAGTTGCTGCTTTACTCCATGATTAGTTGGGTTATGCTATATATGTGTACTGAGTATTGAAGTCACTTAAGAGCAGAAGTATATCTGTACCTTGTCAGATTAAATGACTGATTAGCCCTGTATGCCATTTTCAACAATACCCAACATGGGCAATCTCATTGGAGAGCTCATGCTGCACAGCCGCTAAACTGTGGTTCAGCCCTGTGCTCCACTAATGTGGCAGAGGATGACTTGGAGAGGGATGTTGGAAACCTCATGATGAGAAGCAATCTGTCGCACCTTCTCCCTGAAACCCCCTTCTCCCTACTTCCTTCGAGATGAAGGCTGCCCTTTGGCCATGGGCATGTCTGTCCTTGCAAGCAGACAATGCCCACTGAATCCTGTGCCCCCAAAAGTTGGGGTTTTTGTTTTGTTTTTTAATTCTCTGTCATACCTGCTTGATTAACCTGTAGGGGGCTTGTTGTGCAACATCCAGCTGATTTGTCCTCAAACCACCCCATAGAATGGCTTCTGAGATTTCTACTTTGCTTGTTTTATTTCTTCACTTTTGCATCCCACAGACCACATTTAGGAGAAATCCTGAAACCTTGATTTCAACAGAAACCTGCTGCTTGTTCGTTGGCCAGCTGGGGACTTTAGTTGGAAAACCCAGCAGCAGGTGTTTACAAGGATCCCCAGACTCATGTTTGTCACAGTGAAAGGGCAACCATGGCAACGTGCACCTGGCTACAGCCACTTTTCTGGCTCTTCCAGTGCCTCTTAGTTTTTTTGGCTGGCCTTCTTCTCTTTTTATTTATACCCTTACCGTGCAAGGCCCTGCCAAATTACAGGACCTACTTGACAACCTTCTTCTGAGCAAAGAAATGGAAAGTGTCACTACACGCTGACAGACTGTTGGCAGCAGCGTGTGAATTTCTTTGCCTTAAATGTTGGGGTGTGTATGTGCATGCTATTTTGTTTTCTTTAATAGCTTTCAATTGATTTTTCTCCTGTGTTTGATCCAGGTGCTTATTGGGCCACCGGAACCTTTTGGCATCAGTACCTTTCAGTATCAACAAGTATGGCTTTGAGTGGATGTTCTGTTTATATAATAGTAAATTTAAAACCCAAAAATGGGCAAACAAAAAAACCACAACAAACCAAAACAAACAAGCCCCATAAAAAAAACAAAAACCCATTCCTTTTGGTTTTCTTGAGCCTGAAACCTGCTAATGAAGGATGAAATTTCCCCAGTCCTTTTTCTGGACAAGGCAGGGAGCAATGCTCTCCATGCCATTTGTGATTTTATTGAGTCTACTTCTCTATTGCTCTTTTTCAGGCTAAAGATCTTTCATTTACGTAACTTGCTTTTTGAAATGACACTGTTCCTTACCTTTGATCACCTGACTTCATACCTTGCTTAATTCTCTTTTAAGACTGCAGAACAAGGAGAGGGGAAAGTCAGGAGTGAACACAGGATTCCAGATGTAGGACTCCACAGATGTGTTTTGTTCTCTTTCCTGATAATGTCATTGGTATTTTTTTTTTAAAAGTGTGTTTTGATTTCAGAGTATTTTGTAACATGTCAGACATAGGTATGATTAAAATGCGTCCTTTAAAGAACTACCTGTATTTATATTGAAGAACAGGATGGGGGAAGGCATTTCATAGTTATTACAACTTCCTCAAAATTCACATAAAAGCTGTTCTTGGGGGTCTGTTTCAAGATGATGATTATTTAAACCTATGTGTTCATTATTCTTTTAATGTGTTTTTCTGCCTACCACATGTGCACAGTGAGAGATTTAATGGGACTATCCATCTTCTGAGTTATAAACTAGGAGCTATATATTTAATGTCTTTAATAATTTTTCTTTAAAAATGAGATATGGTCTCAAAGTGATCTGTGAAATATGCCAGCAGTCTTGCAAAGGCTGTTTATACCTGTTAACAATAAGATGTTACTGTCAGGCAGGATTTGTGAGGACTGGGTCATGTGCACTGACTAGGTGCATATGACCAAGCAAGTTTATCAGAAACCTGCCCATGCTTGCAAATTTTTAGATACACATCAAGCCTAGCCTAAAGCATAAGCATATAAGAAATACCCCACTGGGGCACACTGATGGTCTGCCTATGCAAGTGTTTGGCCTCTGTCAGTGTCAGCACATATGCTGTTCTGATTAAGGAGAATATTTGGGCTTAGTCAGTTTCTGCTGTTCACTCCCCTCATACCCTCTTAACATCCACAGTTTTTGGACTGAGGATATTAGAAGACATGCCTCTGCCTCTTCTCTTCAGTATCTATTTTTGGATGTCTTGTCCATGGATTTGTCTATTTTCCTACTGAAGATGCCATGAGCAGTTAGATTTTGAGCTACTTCATACCAGGATGGTGCTGGTTTGGGTGCAGCTTCTTTGGTTTTGTTGACGTGCAATATCTGTAAAGACTTATTCTACAGTTAGTATTCTCTACTTGTCTTTTCTTTGAATCTTGTGTGTTACACAGGCGCAAAAACTATTTTCAGCACTTGTGAAAAAATATGCAGTTTATTTGGAGATGTGAGGTATATGTCCTGAAATTTTTGAAGACCAAACAAGAAGAAACATGAATGTTTCATTTAATTATTTCATACCATATTTCAATAAAGTATAAATCTGATTGTTTTTTATATTTTGGCCAGTCAGAGTGACTGGGTCTAGTGTCAGATTTTCCCCACCCTTTTGGTTAAGACACGGATTTTATTTTCATCTTTAGACCTTTATTACATGCATGGTGGTTCTTCAGTTGCTGCCTGCCCATGGTTTGGTGCCTCTTCAATTGCTGTCTGCCTGTGGCTTTGCCAGCTTGGGGCAGAATTTCCCCTGTAAGTCAGAATTAAAATCTATAACTGTTTTGAGGTATTTATGGTGCCTGGAACCATTATTATGAATTTGTTTGCAGGAAATTCCATCTTCCAAATGCCACTTGATGTGCAGCACTGAGTACAGGGGCAAACCAGGACATCCTCTCTTGCTCTTGATACCCTACTCCATACAAAAGTACAGGAACAGTTGCAGAAAGGTGGTGGAGTCGGGTCCTAAACAGTTGGGTCACAAATCTTTAATTCCCTTTTTTCCTCTTCCAGGAGAAGGAAAAAGATAAGGAAATTAAGGAAAACTCTTCAGATGAGGACTATATAATGTGAGCTTTAGCAGACATCAAGGTTACCCCCTTAGAAATACCTGAGTCTT
The DNA here is from genome assembly GCA_013396755.1 of Sclerurus mexicanus. NCBI lineage: Eukaryota > Metazoa > Chordata > Aves > Passeriformes > Furnariidae > Sclerurus > Sclerurus mexicanus. The sequence goes on along the minus strand of VWZF01001682.1, from coordinate 528,708 downwards.
CCAAAGAAGATTAAGTCATCTAGGGTTTGGATGTTTTTAATCCTTGCAGTGGTTGTTCCCTCTTCTTTGTGTTACTGGAATGTGTTTCCTCTCTCTTATTAGAGAAGTACCATGTGCTATTAGAGGAATCTGTGCATCTTGCAGAGGGTCCCATTGGGGCATATTTGTTTAAATCCTTATTGTTATCCTAGAGATATTATCTAACGTGATATATTGAAGAAAATTGAAGTTCTTCTGGATAATCATAACATTTTTCAATTCTAAATATTTGTTTAATATTTGTGCCAACCTATTGATTTCTGCTATTGTTCTGCATATTCTTTATTACAATTGTGAAAACCGTAGTTAGTGTTGATTTCATTCTTTCATCCCATAAATATTATGCACCATGATTTCCTCAAAATCCTTGTTATATGCATTGTCATAAAGCCCCTAGCTTAAACTATTCAACACATGGTCTTTTAAAGACTTAAATTTTTATAGTCACTGTATATATATTTTTTAACCTTCAAACTGCCTAATGAGGAAACTATTAAAAAGAAAGCAAGAGCAGGCTGTGTTCATTAGCTAATTAGTTTAATTAGAATAGGAATTTCCCTTTCACTTTGAGTTAGTGCAGTATTGAGGAATCTAAAGTAAATGCAAAGTCTTACTTTGTGCAACGCAAAGTGAAATTCATTGCTTATTTTATAAAACTGGCATTGATACTGGAGTAGCAATCTTGAAAGAAAAGTGTAATCAAGACACATTAATTTTGGTAATCATTAAAGTGGCTAAATGTCTCACATAACTACTCTAATTGACTGCTTACCAATTTTCCGATGTCCTTTCATAAAATCAGAATTATTTTGCAACAGCATCCTGGTACTGATGCTTTAGGACTAGAGTATTGGCTTCAAAGTCTTCTAGGACACTGAAAGAAAGCAAACGAAGAAAAGCCCACAACCTCTCTGACCCTATTCAGTAAAGATTACAACAGTGTGGGAAATTGCTATCACCCTCTTCAAGGACACTATATTTCATTACAAACTCTGACACAGCTGTACCTGGGAAGGACAAATTATTTTATTTATTCTTTTTTCCTTACTAAAATTGCAGTGTATTCACTTGAGTTGTCTGAAATACAGTTGTTATGTGTGTATATATATATATATATAGTATAATTATGCTGCTGTAAGCAACACTGATAGAAAAGTGTAATTGATGATACTTGTCTGGGTCCAGCCCTCATAGTTGAAGAAGGCACTATATATCATATATATAGTTGTGTATATAATGTATGTGTATATATATATAGTTACTGCATTGCATCTGGATTGTGGTAAACAAGACTGTACTTAATTTGACATAAGGGTTGCTCCAGCCAGGAGCCTGTCCCTTTTCTTACTTCTCCCTCTACATGTGTTGGAAAAGCTGGTAGGGGGAAGGTAAGATCAGGGTACTCCTCTTGGTAGCAGCATGGATTTGTGGTGGATTTAGTGAGTGTGCAAGAGTTCTAGAGGCTGATCTTGTTTTACTGTGTAGCAAAGTTATGTAAGAGTAGTCACGTACCTGGTTGCAGTGGTTCACAAACATATTCTCATGTACCGTGAGTCCCAGCATAAACAGATAATAATATTGTCTTTTTCATTTAATCTTTGTAAGTAATTAGGATCTCATTAACCAAACTAATTTTGCCTTTTTACATTTTTTTTTCCGCCTGACATGCAGCAATATTGAAGTGAAGGGTTGGTAATACTGGACCACATTGCTAATTTAACTAGTCAGCTATGCTTCCTGTAGAACATGCCTCAGGATCAACTATTAAGCTCCAACTCAGCTTTCTTTGTGATGAGATAGTACTGTGGGAGTTTTCTGTATAGCAAGAGGTATTTGTAAACAGGCTGATTTTTGCAACAAAATCCATGAAGTTCATGAGCAGCTAAACTTGCGCTGACAATTTATCCATTGACGTGTGATTAGTGTTTGTGTTGAGTGAAGGTAGTTGTCCAAAATTATTTTATAGAAGTACTGTAATTAAAGTGATTGTGATTCCTATTAAACTACTAGAAGGACATATAAACAAATATTGTTTATCTTCTGCTTTGTACTTGGACTTTCATTGACACAAGTTTGGTGTCTGGCAGTCTTTCTCTTGCTATGATACAAAGATATATAATCAATGTCTTGCTGTTGTTCTACATAAATAATATCCTAGCCTAGAGACAAGCTAAATCTAGTACTGTTGATGGGCATTGCAACCATAAATGTACGTAATATATGAATATGTACACTACACCTTGCTGCTTCAGTAAAAATCAAGTGTTCAGGAATTGGACAACACTACCATTAAAAACTTACCTTTTTTTTTCTGATGTTCTTTTGATGCTCTCTGGAGTTGCTTGATGTTCAGGGACTTTGAAAAGATAAACAAAAATGCCTGCAGCTTTATTATCTGAGGCTAGAGGACAGCCTTCAGTGGGCATGGGCTTGTGTTAACATTTTCCCAAAGTATTGGAAGTGCTGCCTTTATTTTTATTGGCATATTTCAGTCAGCTCCATCCTCCTTAACTTGGCTCTTTGCCCTAACTGAATGGGGCTGGGTATGGAGAAGTGGAAAGCAGGACCAGCCTAAGTGCTTCCTCTCTTGCTGCAGCACGTGTTAGCCATGCTGAACCTAACTTGATGACTGCGAATTCATGTGGAAACTCATCCACCTGAAGAGATAGAAGTGCGTGTCTTAAGACCTTTGGGTGTTTTTTGCCCATTCAAGGCTGCTTTGTGTAAACAGTAAAATAGCCAAGAGGGCCAGCAGGCTGTACCTTTAGTCTTCTGTGTTTCATCTGTGTTCTTAAGCAGTTCCTGTGTTTTAAATCTATCTCTAGTTTCTCACTGCTTTCTCTACACCTTGCTTCTCCTCTTCATCAAATTGTGAAATACTCTGAACTCTTCCTTTCCCTCTTTGTATCCTTTATCCGAACTTCTAATTGCCCTTTCTTGTGTGAATAAATGACAATGAAGCAGCACCAGGCTGTCACTGCTCTTTGATTACTTTTGCTTTTTGTTCCTGCGTAGGAAATTCAGTGCCAATCCAGGTCACTCTTCGGTGTGTGTCCTTCTCCCCATTCTCCCTCACTAGCTTCAGATCACAGCTTTCTTTTCCTGCTTCTCCCACACTCTTCTCAGAGATCTGGGTTTCAGCTGCAAATTTCAGCTATGTTCCCTTTCTGTGTCTTTTGTTTTTGTCATTTTATTGTTAGGGTAGACTGAGTATTTTTCTGCTTTCTGTTCCTTTACATTCAAGTTTCTTATTTTTAGCTCTCTGCTCTGGAATCGCTGAGAGCATGCGAAAGAAAAACCTCACTTCTGTCACTTCATGACCTGCTGCAAACCAAAGCTATACCTGCACAGCAAGTCTTGTTCAGCAGCTGCAGAGAACATGTGCTGATTGTTCCTTAAACCTTTTTGTGTTTTAGCAGAGCAATCTGCCAAAGTCTACTGGAACTTCATAAGCTGTGATGCTTATTTGTTGGGTAAATTTTGCTGAAGATGTTAAAAAAATGCCCCTAAGGCAGCCTCCATTTTTTTCTCTTCTCATCACTCCATATATTTGCCTGTCAATTTAAGGTGCTGCAAATCTTCATTAGGGCAGTTCCTCAGTGGAATATCAAGCTTCAGATTCCAGTCTGTCAAAACCTTAGAATAAACAACTAGAAACAAGGTCTTATAAGTGGAAAAACTGGAGCAATTTCAACTAAAGTTAATGTCTTGAACCTGCATAGTTTGGTGCCACTAGCCCAAATGGTATTCCCGTTGCCCACTTGCTTTTTTGTCACCTGCACTGTCCCTTCTTGAGTGCCAGTAGGAGTTTCTGGGGAACTGAGTCAGAAACATGATTTGGATGACAGCTTTTGTGGGGGGAAAGTGTGGGGTCTAAGGAATACTCAGTTGAACTGATTTATTTAGTCTGGTTTACTTCTTGGCTTCATGTGTGCTTCTGTCTACATAGGAGATGGACTTGTGTGAGGGCAGGAATAAGCAGCTGGGAATAGAAAGAGTGGATGTGGGTGCTTTTTTAGTGATAGTCTAGGACATTTGTTGATCAATAACTTAGATCACAGCGGTACTGTTGGCTGTGAGGGCCTGTTTTCTTTTCACCTTGCAATATCCTGTGGAAAAATGGCCTTGGAGCAGAAAATGCCTTAAAGATTCAGTAATTCTTTGGAAAACATCTGTGATTATTCCTTGGCTTTATCTCACCTTAAGTGCTCAAAGTTTAAGAAATTGTTATGCTGTCTGGACTCCTGTTGTAGCTAAAAGACAGAGACCGGCAGCTACGAGGAATACATGGCATGACCTCATCAAGCACGGTTTCAAGGTTTGTTCAGAAATTTTAGTTTTCAAAAGTTACCATGTTTAAGCGGGCAGGCTGATTGAAGGGGCATTAAATGAATGTGTGCACATTTATCCTATGTAACTACAGCAACTCTTCTCAGTTGCATTTGGTGTTTTCCATAGCCTCTTTGGTGAAATTGTTGAGGGAATTTTTTTAAAGTATATGAAGCTTTTGTCCTCAGATCAAGCTTGAAAAGTTGCCGCAATACTGGAACTTTGCTTAATGTTTAAATCCTGTTGGTTGGTGCTGAGTTATACATAGCAAGTGGCCAAAGGAGAAGGTGGAAGGGATAAAGAAAAGCAGCAGTAAAGAGATGGGAACTGCTGTCACATTATTTCTACAGCTCCTGCAATGTGTACCCAGAAACTAAGGTTATCAAAAACACTATATACCATACTCTATGCTGAGAGAGTCTAAAGTATATTTTATTTTTTTTTTAAATAAATTGTGTATAGATCAATGCATCTGATACCTAGCACCAGCTGTTGTCTTTATTCCCATTCAGTTCTAGTACAGTGGAATTAAAGGAGAGCTAATTTTAGTATGGAATTTCCTGAGGTCATATAGTTTTATTTTAAGGTATTGTTCTTTATCCAGATGCTGTTGCTTAATTTAGATTTAACTATAGAATATAATTATGCTGTTTCCACCCTCATATGTATAGACACACAGACACACACATGCACATTCACAAAACGTCTATATCTATATATATACACATAGATCCTTTAAATAACTTGAAAATAAGAATACATGTTTAAATCATCAACTAACAATTATGCTATAGCTGAAGTAAAATTAATCAAAAAATTTTTGACAGTAAATAATCACTTCTAATTTTATGGTTTGGTTTTCAATAGGTCAGTTGCAATTTAGAAAATACAGAATCTAAGGGAAAACAAATTTTAAATGAAAATAGTCTAAAAAATAGGTATTTATTTTCAAATTTTAACTTTTTTTAACTGCCTATTTTTACACAAAGCCTAAAACTTTCATACCAACTGTCGTGGTTTAATGCCAGCTGCCAACTAAGTACCGTGCAGCCATTCACTTACTCCTCACTGCCCCCCACCCCTGGTGGGATGGGGAGGAGAATCTGGGAAAAGAAAGGTAAAACTCATGGGTTGAGATAAGAACAGTTTAATAATTGAACTAAAATAAAAGATAACAATTGTAATAACAACAATAATTTCAAGGAAAAGGGAGAGAAAGGAGAGAAAGGTAGGGGAGAGAGGGAGATAAAATTGTTCACCACCTGCTTCTGATACCCAGCCCATCCCTGAGCAGTGATTGGCCCCTCACAGCCAACTCCTCCCAGTTTAAATACTGATTGCAACATTTTCTTGTACAGAATATGCCTTTGGCCAGTTTGGGACAGGTGGCTGTGCTCCCTCTCAGCTTCTTGTGCACCTGCTCACCAGCAGAGCATGGAAAACAGGAAAGTTCTAGACTAGGGTAAACCCTGCCCAGCAGCAACTAAAACATCAATGTGTTTTCAACACCACTCTCATACTAAATCCAAAACACAGCCCTGTATCAGCTACTAAGAAGAAATGAACGCTATCCCAACTGAAAGTAAGTCACTGATTCCGATAGATGATAGAGACTCTAATTGCATCTTAAGCTGTTTTTCAGGAGCTAATGGTTATCCTTGTTACAGTCTTGGTGAGAATATCCTACCTAGGTGTATGTTAAGACTCCAGGATATTCACTTCTTATGCTCATTAATGCTTTACTGACATAAGATTTTAAGTCTGCATACTCATATGTAAGTTACAGTTGAAATCTCAGTGTAGTAGAATGCAGCAAATACACATTATCAGAACTGGTTTTATTTAGAATGAAACATATTATCAAGCCAACCACATTTTTGTTTAGAGAAGGTTTTGTAATTGTTAGCTGCCTGACTCACCATACAGTCAAATCATGGTGTGCACTCTATCTGGCATGGATGAACAGAAGGCTGACTTGAGCTAACTTTCACTGCTTTCACTTAAAATACTCTATTGTATTGTGTATCTCTTCATACCATAAAAGCTGGTAAAGATAGGCATGAGACAGAATCAATAGATTTAGTAACCTTCCTTTTATTAATGAGGTACTTTTAATATAATACCTTTAGTCTTCCAGGGTTTTATTCCCTGATTTGCATGAACTGAAGTACATGCCTGATTGTAACTTATTTCATAAGTAGATATGATTGTCTGCAAATGTACTTTTAGACATACTCAGATGCCTTTGTGTCAATGCCAATGAAATAGTTGCCTGTGCTCTGCTGACTTAGGTGCCAAAGGTGAGGTATCTTTCACTCCTGCTCCTACTTGCTCGCTTCATCTTCATCCTTCTTATTCTGAGTGTGGAAGTGAGACTTGAGTCACCTCTCTCACACTTACTCATTTCTTCTGAGTCAAGTGTTTCATAGTTACCTTATTTTTTTTCTCAGATTTGCCCCAAACTGTGAAGTGTAATATAATGCATCTCTCTGCTTTAAGTAGAAAAAAAAGTTGCTTTAGTAGACCATGATGACAGTAAACCCCACGTGATTTGTAATTGAAATGCAGTTCTTTGCCTCAGCACTGTTACAGTTTCATAGAAAAGATCACAAAGGGACAGTTTCATAGAAAATATTACAAATGAGGAACACTGAATCCAGTTCCCTGTATTTCCCATTCATGTTTTTAGTGGCAAGAGGCTGTTAAACTTCATTAGAAAGGAAAGCGAAAATTAATCAATTAAAATGCTTGCTTCAAATCCAGTGGAATACCTTGACTTTTTAGCTTGCTAATCCTGACTCTGTCAGGCCTCATATTTATGATTGCTAATGTGCATTGGCAGAAATAAAGTATTAGAGAAATGTCTTTTTGAATGCCTGGAAGGTCTAATTTGAAGAATGGTTCAGCTGTCCTACCACAGTAGTTTGAATGGCCTTACTAATAAATTGCAAGTGTTTTATATGGTCTGTAAAATAAAAACCTATATAGATAAGGAGAGTAATAAACAAACATACATTAATGCTGCAGAAATGCTTCCTTTGTCATTTTTATGTGCTACATCACATACAAAAGCTTTCTTTACCTGCTGTAGTAAAATGCCAACACTCCCAAATATGACAAATCATTACCCCAGCGAAGCAAAACAGTGAAACTTTAAATTCACAATACTTCAGATAAAACTGTGGTTTGCCTTCTAGTATTTAAGATTGAATACATTTGTTAGAAGACTAAATAATGTGAAATTATAGTAGAAGAAAGATTTTAAAGCCATAGTAAATATATTTCTATGTGCTCCTTCATTAGTGTGTTGTCACTGAGACAGGATCATGTGAACCTCATGCTTGTAGAAGGTAACAGTGACTTGTAGCAGAGACATACTCTCCTTTCTTCTTCTGCGTATGGCACTAGTAGGACAGCTACTGAACTACTGCCTCCAATTTCAATGTCTACAGATGAACCTGTACTGAAAAACTGGGTGTGGGAAAATACTGCATAATAATAGCAAGAGAAAGACAGAAATAACTTCTAGTAAGAGCTTAAGAAATTGCAGATCTAAAGATGACTGGGAAAACCATGTGGGAATCTTTAGAAAGAGAAAATGTAACATGGCAGAAGGCACAAAACTGGTCAAGGGCATGGGTGTAGTTTTTTTCTTAGGAAATGTGAGAGTGACTAATATTTGGAAAAAACTATCAAGGGAAATGGTAACTAACATCTATTCTCATCGTGAAGTCTAGATGTTCTCAGTTAGGAGCCTTTATGTTTCTAAGACATTCCATTCAGTGCTGAGATAAATGACCATTACATGCAGGAGGCTGAAGTAGACTTCCTTTAGTGTACCTGGCTCTCCAAGCAGCAGACCTTTGGATGAGCACATATAGTATGGCATGCCAAAATCTTTTGTATGATGACAAGTACAAAAAAGCATTGGAAATATCGTGCTGAAGTCCATCTGGGTTAGTATTTGGTCTGATTGTGTTGTGAACACTGAAGAACTGCGTCTGAAGTGATGATTTTTTTCCTGTTTTATCCTGTGGCTGCAATCAGGCAGCAGATTTGGGCTGAGCCAGGGTAATTAGGCCACCAAGTTTGTTATCCAGTTATATACTCACCCACCCTAGTTTATTGAATTCCTTTGTTATAGCTGTTTATAGCTGTTGCATCTACAGTCTTCCACAGCAATGAGTTTTAGTTGCATTATGTAATTGAGTCTTGACAGCAAAATGGGACTCTCCACCCCCCTTTCTCTGTAATTTAGTTGCTTCTTTAGATTTCAAACAGTTCTGGTGTTGTAATAAGTAGTGTATAATTATTTGTGTATTGCCATTCATGATACTACTTTTATTTTATAGCTGTCAAACAGAAACAGTTTGGCATTGTGATTTGTTCTTGTCTTTTACTGTCTGCTTGTCAGATCCTCTTTGTATTTTGAGGTGGGGTGATCTGATTAGTGTGTGTTGTGAGAGAAGATGGGCAATTAATGAGGTATGATCATACAGGACCAAAATGTAGTTAGTTATTTCCTATCGAAACAGCTGATAATAACATTCTGTTTTACTCAAGTGATGTATCCAAACATGATTTCATCTTTTTCATGCTCAACAGTGAGAAATAACATATGGGTGCCTCTCTTCATTGTAGTGGTTCTATATCTCATCATGTGGTTGGAGGTTGTGCGCTGCCTCTTACATGTCTTTCATGTCCTTAATTATCCTCTTACAAGCATGCATGCTGCTTTTATGTGAGCAGACATTCATCCATCCTCCATCAGTCAAGCAGTATCATCATGGCATGTCTGTTTCTAGTTAAGTGAAGAGAGAAGAGCTGTGATCTTTCCATAAATGTTATGACAGGGAGCAAGATGTGTGAATAATTCATGCAGCCCCAGCTTGCCCTTATTTACATCTAGAAGTATCTGAAAAAGAGCACTTGATGGAGGAAGCTGTGGCTACGTGCAGAAGGAATTATTTTAGTGAGCCAAAACCAGTCAGTAATTTTGGGCACCTCAGTCCAAATGACTTTTCTGGCTCTGGAAGAAATACCAAATTTTTTGGAATTTTTTGTCATTGCTGTGTTTTGTGTAGAAGCATATGTGAGTGTTTGAATTGTGATTGCCGCCAGGAGTTTTAAGTAAAACAGGAAAAGTTCTGTTTGAAGATGAAAATAAGGTTTGGCAATATTGCTAATAAGATAGGAAAAAAAAAAGCTTTCAAGCAGTATATTTAGGGAACAAAGATAATTTATTCTATAATTAAATATAATGCACTACTTTTCCTGAAATGAGCATGCTAAACAACCTGGAATACTCTTTGCATATCAAAAATATGTGGCTGTTCTGATTTGTAAAGGGGTTTAAAAATCATAAACAAAGGAAGTTAAATCTATAAATCTAAGAGTTATTTTGGCTTATGTTCTCTTATTTGCTCCGTTTTATATCCCAAATAAATTATTAAGTCAGTAGTTACTATGGGTTTGTACTTACGTGAAAACAGAACGCAATCCATGTTTTTTGTCCCAGTCTGCAGTCTTATGTGCAGATCCACACGTAGAAATAAACAAAATACATAGCTAACATTCCCAGTACAAATCTCAAGTCATTACTCTCAGTTGTACTTTTACATAAAAAAATCAAGGGTCTGATTTCAGTGGCAGCAAAGTGTGGAAAAAGGGGCATGAATCTGCTGAGGGTCAGATCCTGTGAGCCAGCACGACCGCACTAGGGGTATCCATGCCTGACCTCTCGGCACTGAGATGCTGGCTAGCAGCCCGGTGTGAAGCAAGACAGCCTGGTCATTGGGTACTTGGTAAGACTCGCTGGGTGTTTTTGAACTTCTGATAGAAACTGTGCTGGGATAATAGATCTCCATTCTCTAGAGAAGCATTCAGGATACCAGACCACAGATAAAGAGTGGTCAGTGACCCTTCTTCTAAGTGTGATTTTTAGATAGAAGCACCTGTTACATCTTACACAACACTCAAGCTTGTGAAAGTCTTTCAGAGTGTGCCATAGTGATCAGCTTGCTGGGTAGATTCTATTTGGTGGCCCTTCTCTGTTAGCCCCAAATAACTGCACGTGTGCAAAAGGTACTAGGACATGCTGTTTTTTTCAAATGGGTATGCAAACACAGTTAAGCATGATGAAACACCTTAGAGAATGGCTAGAGAGAACAGGCAGCTCCAGCTCATTTTGTTGTCCCTGTAAGTGTACCCAGATGGAGTGCTGTTTTGCATGGCATGTGATAAAAGTATGTTAGATACATCTTTGGTGTACATTGGACGTTTTTTATTATAACTCAGAAGAAAACTATTAGTATGGATTTTTAATTTTCATCTTCTGATAAGTATAAAAATAGTGTATATGGGTGCAGGTGATGGTGAGCCTTAAGCCCTTGTACCATGAGGGCTGTGAAGCAGCCTGCCAAGTAAATTAGAGCTGCTTTCAAATTTCAGGCCATAGTAGCCGTGTCATGGAAGTTCTTCTGTGGGCATTTGTCCTTCTTTCATTCCCTCACTAGGAGGCTCTACTTAGAAAACCTGTTACATTTCATATAAAACACTTCTGCTAAAGAAAATGCTCCTTTGAGCCACTGAGTCCCCTTCCCAGACTGTGAATGCAGGTATAGTGTCATGTACAGAGGGCAGACCAGGTCAGACTAACTCCATTTGGGAAGCAGAAACAGATTTTGGAGGACACGTCATGGGCATAGTAGTAAGAGTTGCTGTAATTCTCTTCTTGTTTAGGGAAAAAGAAACCAAATGGAAAACCACAAACCCCAGAACTGCTGCATTGCTCAATATGTGTATATAAAGCTATATTAATTGCTACAGAAAGTGAAGACCAAAGAAACTATTTTTGTTTTGCTTTTGTAATTTCCAACTGCAAGCTGTTTGGTTAAGGATCACAATGGGAAGACAAGGTTAGAAAGCAGTTAGTGTCTTGAATTTATCAGAGGACACCTGTGCTTGAACCTGTGTTTAAGATAACTAATGGGCACTTCACTGTTAGTGCTTCACCTGTTAGTACTTTCACTAGGTAGCTAATTAACTCATGCATTATTGCAAACCACCTTTGCATTTTCTGTTTGAGCTGGAAAGAAATGCTGTGATGTAGGTACAGGGAGGACAGTGCCAGGCTTTCTTAATTCAGGTGTCTCACTACTGTTTTCATGGACTACTTTGGATATTCGGGCACTGAATAACAGCTGTAGTGTATGATTGGAATTTTAGTTTTTTTAAAAAAGCACATATGTGCAGCATTTGAAAATATACTTATCTCTATGTGTAGTGTTGGCTATGCAAACTGCAAAGTGGTAATTTCAACCTTTTTCTTCTAGCAGTTGTAATTTTGGGATATGTATACCCATTTTGTGTTTACTAGCTACATTTCTGTAGTTGAATATTCTTGAACTGATATCCCTGTACATGAAGATTATGAGTGCTCTGTTGATAGTTACAAGGTTCAAGATCAGGTTCAGAGTTTCTGAAGTTGGCAAAAGATCTAGCAATGGTTTTAGTAGGCTGCTAGTCCTAGTGTGCAGATAGTTGTTTTTGTGGGACTAAAGAATGTACTTCAAGATCATATAAAAATTGCTGCCAGGAAATTCTTTTGCCATTTCTTATAAGAGCCAATTTAAGATTGAAGTACATTCATATTATTAGGCAACTATGTAGGGATATGTGAAAATATAATAAGCTACTTGTTTTCTTTATAGTATCTGTTAATTTTAAAAGGCAGTATGGAATAATTTCAAGTGAGTAATGGTGACTTTTTTTCCACAGTCTGAAGAAATGCAGTAATATTTTGAAAAATGAGGGATTTGCAAGATTGTGAAAAAAGGAATAGTTGCTACCATTTGAGAACTTCAGTGTACTTGTTAACTGAATTGCATTTTGAACACAGTTCAACATTATGGGCATTTAGCTGTGTGCGTATTAGAAACTTGGTCACCCAAAGCTGTCGTGAGAGATCAGAGAGTGAGAAAAGCTTGAAAGGATAAACCCATGTAAATTCTAAATTAGCCTCTGTAGTCTGCTTGGACTACAAAATTGGAAAACCTGGGATTACTTAGTGCCTGAAGTGGAATGCATGTATGTTTTGGATTTTGTTTTTTTTGAAACTTGTTCTCTTTTGTATTAATAAAGGTCAAGTTTATGTCCTACATTGTTTCTGTTGAAGGCAGATTTTAAAATACTGGCCTTTTTGGTTCATGACCTGGATCTGTTTTTCGTTTGGGTGTGCAGAGGTTTGCGTTGGGTTTTTTTAAGAACCCCCAACTCATGGATTTGCTGTGCTTGGATCTCATTATGATGAATCTGCTTAGGCTTCTGTTAATCAAGATAGACTGGAACACTGTATCTTGGCATACCTCTCATCTCTTAGAGCAGGACTTTCAGACAGCGTGTGCATCCAGTAGCTTAAATGCCTCCTCAGAGTCCAGCTATATGGTTTCTTCACTTCAACTGAGATAGATGAGTCAATAAAGAGGTTGGGGTTTTACAACAGTTTCCAAGAGTGATGCATTCCAAAAAAAAGAAGTTGAGGAACTGTTAGAGAGCCTCTCCATGTTCTTGTCTGCTTCAGTTTTTCCCCTCTACACGAGCTTTGGAGGACAACCAAAATTTCTCTGCTTTCAGATGGCTGCTAAAAGTGAAATACCTTCTTCCTCAGGTGGAGTTTTAGTAGTCTAAAATACCATTCTGCTGTGAAACTAGGTTCCTTTGCTCTTCTCTGTTGCTCCATATTTCATTCCCTCCTGAAACCCTTTTTCATGTGCCTTTGTTTTCCTCACTGCTTTATGAATGCAGGGAGTCAAGCTGTTTTCTACCTCTCACTGAAATTTCGTTGCCTTGCTTTGAAATCTTTGTGGCTTGTTCTATTGCATCTTCAAACAGAAACCAGTAGTCCAAACGGAACAGTAGTCCAAACAGAAAAATCTAGATAACATCCTGAGAACTGGATACACCAGATTGCAATATGGACTTACCAAACAATATCTAATGAAACCATTCATTTGGCCTTAGTGTTTCATGAAGGCAGTTTTAGTTAATGTATATTATCAGATTTTTGTCCATATATTTGCTTTTGTGATTTTGATCGCTATTTTTTGTTATATTTTTTTAGATAGTAGATCAAACTGCATTTTATGTTCTTAAAAAATTCTCATATCTCTACATTAATAAAAAAAAGTCTTTAAAAGCTTAAGTCTTTTGAGAGCTCATTGCCACTACAATCTCAGTCATACTATATTATGAGTTATGTAACAAATTTCCAGCTTCTTCAAAATCAAAACAATAGTATCAGGAAGAGATTTAAAAGTTAGTATACATGCCAAGCAAATATCCACAAGCAAGTGATACAGATCAAATTTTAGTTGACTCCAGTTTGTTTTCTTACTGGCAAAGGTTTCTTTTTGCTTAGTCAAAACTCAGTTAGGTCTTTATGAATGCAATTAATAGAAAGCAAAATAGTTGTTACTCAGTTATTGGAGTATGGGCCTTGAAAGGATAAGGGTTTGATTCTTTTTGCAGTGGAATTTTCACATGCAGAAAATGAGGTTATTCTTTGGAACTTGATTTTTTAATTTATTTGGAAATTAGCTAGAGTTAAGATTCAATATGAAGCTGGTTCAGAGAGAATTTAAAATTGTGTCTTTAAGAGTTTTTTGTTTTTAAAAGACTTTTAGCAAGTGTTAAAACAAAAACATTTGGGCTCAGTAATATAAGTGTAACCTCAACCAGAGCTACAGTGCTAGTGTCTTTATTATAGGGGAAAATTCTTTCTGAAAAGCCAAATATTGCAGCTTTTTGTGGCTTCATTATTATGAACGATGCTTACTGTAAATTGTCATTCAACTCAAATAGACTGCTGATTTGATTTCAGCTTCCTCATACGAGAAAGAACATGGTCAGGCACTGATCTCTGTGGTGTCCAGTGACAGGACCTGAGGGAATGGCCTGAAATTGTGTCAGGGGAGGTTTAGGTTGGATATTAGAAAGAGGTTCTTTGCCCACAGGGTGGTTGTGCATTGGAACAGGCTCCCCAGGGAAGTGGTCACAGCATCAAGCCTGACAGAGTTCAAGAAGCGTTTGGTCAATGCCCTCAGGCACGTACTGTGACTCTTGGGGATGGTCCTGTGCAGGGCCAGGAGATGGACTTGATGATCCTTGTGGGTCACTTTCAACTCAGCATATTTTGTGATTCTGTGAATTCTGCTTTAGATTAAAGCCATAATATGGTACTCAGTGTGTTGGTGAGATTAGTCAATTTTTTAGAACTTAAAAACATTTTTGGTGATTAGAAAATTATAGTTTTAAAAAAGCATCTTGTTTAAATGCAGTGTTTAGTTTTCTGACTGATTCACTTTTCAACTCTTGAGATAGAACCAGGCTGTTTCTGATACTATAGTTTAAACCACTAATACAGTTAAATATTCAATTGGTTTAAAGCATTATTTTGAAAGAAACCTTTAGTGTTCTCACTGATGCCTTTCTGATAATTAGCAATCTAAAATTAGCACTCTGTTTTCAAATTACTAAAATAGTGCATTTTTAAGAATTCTTATTGATCTTATGGTTGATGGTTAACTTGGTTTTGCGTACATTTTTTGCTTACTGTGATGATATGTAGGAGAGAAAAAAATTGTAACAATGAACATATGGTAAATGTAAATACCAATTATCACTACATTATGGGCTTATTTAAACAATGAAAGTCTGTCACAAAGGCTCCTTTAAGTGCTCCTGTAAACCCCCTTGAGGGAATGACTAACTGTGGATTTGGCTGTATGAATCGTTGCCAACGGCAGCAAGGCTGAAGGAGTTTGCTTAATACCCATCATGTTATTTCCTCTTCTTATATCTTCCACTTCAGATCACTTTCTGTATAATCAGACTGAAGAATTTTGGGGGATGGTACCTCAGGAAGGCAGTACTCATGCTTACCACATCTCAAATCTAGTTCTTTAGATTCAGGCACCCTTTGGATATGTTTGGTTCATTGTCCACCAAAAATTGGTGGAGATTTCGTTATTGATTTCAGGGAGGGTTGAACAAAGATTCTGCATTAGTGTAGCAATGTCTTTTCTCTTTTTAATTAGAAGCTTTACTTGTATAAGTATGGTTTCTGCATTTTTTAGGATGACTTACCAGCTTTATGGGGATTTGTTTTTCAGAGGAGGTACAATTTCTATTTTGGGTTTTTTTTATGCCCTAAGCTACTTACTTTGTGTGAAAAAAGATAGTGTTTTATATTACTTTGAAATATGCAGTAAGTTGTACTATAAACTAATGAAATACATATATTTCATTGTTTCAGTATAAGGGTAGCTCATTATAATAAAATATTTTATTAAAATAATTTAAAAAATAATGCCTTAAGTTCTTTTTGCTGTTTAGTAAGTTATAATTCTAAATTAAATTAGTCATAATTATAAATGAAAAGCTTCAACTTAAGAATGATCCCCAGTGTTATGTGTATGAGACTTAGAAAAGCTGGACTTGGGGTGCATATAGTATGTGAATGCATTGTTTCAAGACTACATTTTCTTCTGAAGAAGAAGAACTTAAAAGTTTCTTGTACTGGGTCAATAAATCAACTACATAAGTGTTTCTTACACAAAGGGCTGTTTCTTACACATTCTGGTGAATGTCTGCATGATGCAAGCTAGAACGGAGGGTCATTTTATAGCTAGACCATAGATCCTTTTTTATGTAGACTGAGTGCAGGGTTTTGTGGCTTGTATCTGAATTCATGAATGGGAAAAATAGCCAGACAGCAATGTGAGTGTGTTCTGCTCACTGGGAAAAATAGCCAGAGAGCAATGTGAGTGTGTTCTGCTCACTGAAAGATGATGCTTTACTGCTGTGGCTCCCCTTGTGTATTATCTTATTAAAGCCTAATTAGATTTCTCCCTGTTTTCATGTTCCCTTTTATATATGTTTATATATGTGGCCATACATTGAAGTATTTTGTAATCTGAAAGTCATCATAAATTTTGCACAACTACAAAGGAGAAAAAACCCCAACCTTCTACATTTCAGAACATTTTTGAATTGTTTCATTACTCACTAAAAGATCTGTTTCCCTTTTATTTCCTTTCCTCTGTCCTCTTAGAGTACTGGCTGGCAATATGGTAGAGAGAGTCTTGATTTTGGAAGATGTGTCTTAAAAGGATCTGTTAGGCCATTTTATAACTGCAACACAAAGTATTAGTTTAGAAGAGAGAGATTTTGTTGTCTGGTTATGACCAACACATTTAATGAATAATCAGTCTATTGGATTATTTCTTGTGCATTTTTAAAGCAACTGTGCTTTCCTTTTGATAGATAAAATTACACACAAAAATACTTTTTCTTGGAATCAGATTCACATGCAGAGCTATCAACGTGAATTTTGAGGCAGTTATTTGGTCACTGGATCTAGCTAAAGCTTCACAAAAAAGGCAATTTTGAATCAACATGTCCTTATTTTATTACATATACTTTGGAATATGTCTGACAATTTCTAATAAGATATGCTCATCTATTTCCATTAGATAAATTTGTCTTGATTGCTTTCTGTGACTTCATATGTAGTGGTACCGTTTTATGACAAGACTGGAAGAAAAGCAAGACACTGGCTACATCAAAAACAAACAAGCTTTGATAAGTCTTCGTGTGGCACAGCAAAGGGACATTATTAAGAGACAAAAAGGGAACTTGGCTTATGTAATAACTTCTATAGATCTCTAGAAAAGAAGATTGTTCAATGGAACTCTTTTTCCTGATATCCAATGTAAATAGTGCATGCTGTAAATATAAGTCTGTTACTGTTTGTCTGAGATAATGTGGATACTGGAAGATGACTTATTTCCTACTCCCTTGTACTTCGCCCCTTACTCCCCTCAAACTCCTCTTTTTTAGACTAAACACTGGTCCTTTTTAGTTTTTAACTCATATTCAGCTTGTGACTCACAGATGGCTTTTCTGGAGAGCTGCTACAAAGTTGAAACTTCTTCATTTGTGCTTGTCCAGTTGAGTATTCTTGCTTGAAAGACAGAACTTAAAAGATCCTGAGGAGTAGAAGAGTCCTAAAAATCTCATCTTTTTTTTTTTCTTGTGAGTACATCTCATATTGCTCATGTTTCTTTTGAATTCTGATCCTGTCATCCAAAGTTTTTATAGCCTCACAAACTGCGTCATAAAGCAGTCAGAAGCATATTTTGTTAAGAATCTCCCTCTTCAGCCAGCCAAATCCAGAATGAGTATGTTAAACTGCACAGCAACAAGTGTGTTCGCTTTGACAGTGAAACATTGATAAACAACATAGGGTACAGTTTTCCAGCAGTTTTGCTTCCCTCTTTGTAGTAACTTCCTCTAGAACATATTTCCTGCATCTTAGAATATCAAGGAAAAAGCCTTACTAAAGTCAAAATAAATTACAGAGTGGACAAGATGAGGCTTGTAATTCACACTGAGGTCACAAGCTTTCCAAGAAATCAAGGGTCAGGCATCTGAGCTGGCAGAAAAAATTACCGATTTTTCTCAAGAATAATTCTAAGAGGAAGTGCAGCTCCATGACAACTGTTTGTATTTCTTGTAGTCTTTAACCAGTGCAACACATTGGAGAAAGGGCCAAGTTTGCTGATCAGTATCTTTTAGCGGCTCCCTTTGGCCACAGGACCTCACAAAATCAGTCATGGGGCAGGGGGAGGGGACACATATAAATATTTGATGTGCAGCTGTAACAGGTCTTCAGACTTTATTTGTGCTGCAGAAATAGTGAGTTTAAAAGTATGTATGATCTGTGTAGCAGCAGAGGCTATCTGGATCTGACTCATGGCTGTATAGACATGCAGGGATGCTGCAAGAAGAGTGGTGCAGTGAGGCTGAGTTGCAGGCATGCACAGAGAAAGCATGGCTCTTCCCCATGTGAAAATGCTACAATGCTACTTATTATCCTAACTCATCCTTATTGCTGCTCCCTTATCAGAAAACCGTTTCCCTGTCATAACAGGAAAAGATAATTATACTAATTTGACATGATTTGTGTGTTACACATGGCTGTATCAGATGTTTACAATCATTTGGGGGCTAGGGAATAAGGATTCTTCATCGTTTTCCACTTCCCGAGGACTTACAAACAGCTTGTTGTTTATTGTTTGCTATAGTGTTTGTGCTATTGGAGTTGAGCCTGGGATAGGAAATCTGGTTTTCTTTTCCAGTCTTCTGAAACCACCAGTCCTCCAGACTGGTTGTCCTCAAAGATAGCAAGTAATAGCTCTGTTGTTCCTTCTGTCAAAATTGAAAATATTTTAGGGAAAACTAGACAGAGTAATTGATTTTTAAAGTGTCCAAATTAATATGCAGAAGAATGCTTTGCCTGTTTTAGTTGAAGCCCTCTGTCGCTGTGTTAGCCATGTCAGCTGCCTGATTGGAAGTGGCCTTTTTTTAAAATGAATGGAAAGACTGAAAGCCATAAATCTGTCTTCTCATCTCAATCTGTCAGTAAGCTGCTCCTCTCCATTAGGTGAAAGATCAACTTGCCTTTGAAAGTTAATGCTATATTCACTGGAAAACTGTTTCCTCCTTCACATTCTGGATTAAGTCCTCCCATATAGTTTGAGTCAAATTTAGAAATACTTACTCTCTAGTGGTTTGCTCTGTCTTCTGTACCAAAAATTATGATAAGCACTTAACAGGAGCTTGCTGGACAATCTGTTCTGCTTTATTCTTTCTTCAGCAGATGGGAAAGTTAAAGCACGTTCATTTCTCAGTACTAAGGTCCTGTACATTGGGTGGTCGGATCACAAAAGGCCTCATGCTACTCATCCTTCTGTGGTTAATGTTCTTTCGGCTGCCTTTACTCTTTTTATTCTTGTCACTATCCAGTTGCAGGAGATTGTTTAGAAACAGACATGCTGTAGTAGAGATAATGATGTACAAATTGGCATCTATTGCAACTACAGCTTTGACCAAAACCAACAGCACTTGCTGCTATTCTGTTTTACTGGTGCTGTTTATTCTGTGGAAGTCAATCATTTGATTTAAAAACAAAAACCAAGCCAAAAACCAACAGATCAACCAAAAAAAAATAAAAAGCCCCCTAAAATCCTCCAAACCCAAACAAACCCAAAACAAACAAAAACCCCACAGCCAAACAAACAAAAAACAAAAAAGAGGAAACAAACAAAACCCTCACAAAGCAACAACAAAAAGACCAGAACTCACCCCTATCTATAAAAGCTAAACTAGATGAATTTTTGTCTAGTACATAATTTGAACAGATTAGAAGACAGAGGGCTGGATTTAGAGCTGCACCACTTTGTGTAAGCTAGCAGTCTGGTCTAGGAAAGGAAAAACAGCTTTATATTCATAGGGGCATAAGGTAGATTTATCGGAGTTTGTGTTGCTGGTGATTGATGTAGTACATAGACATAATAAATGCCAGCTGTTCCTCCCCCATAAATCAGAAACAATAACATTTCCTTTTATTTCAGCGTGAACTATCTGACTTGCTTGAATTCCTCTTTAATTCAAAGGACTTTTTATTTGCAGTTACAAATTAGAACTATATCTACACAAAGAAATTAGAAACATTGCGTTGTAATATTATAATGCAACCAGAAAGCAGCATCCCAGATATCTGTGTATTGTCAGGGTTTGTTATCCTTCATGAGCTAGATCAAAAGCATTTTTCCATTTCTGCCCATGTTTCAGAAATAAGTATTTCTGTCTTTCTCCATTAAAGCTGTTTGTGGCTGCCCACATTGCTTGGTACTCTAGCTGTATATGGAAGCATCATGTTTTATTTTGTTAACAGGACTCAAAACAGATTTGACTATTTTATTCCTTTTGATCTCCCCTTTGAAAGTTCCTACTTTGTTAGGAACTCTTAAATAACTGATTTACATATTTAGCATGACAAAATCCAGAGGTTTGTTATACTGTCAGATAAATCTAGTGAACTGCATGCTACAAGTAGTGGTCTTAAACTCCTGATTTATCTGGGCTCTTTAGCCCTTAAGGAGATTGCACTTCCTTAAGATTTCTTTTCAGTTTTCTGTAACTAACTGATGTGTTGATACATGTCAGGTGTGATGTAGTAGGATCTAAAAATAGAATGTTATGTGTTTGCATAGTGTAAATGGTTGTGAACTGTGTAAAATGGAAGACAGTAAAGTTGAAATAAAACAATTGTTCAATATGCATAGTCATGTAATGCAACAAGCACATTCCTGCAGCTTGTTAATAAATTCAATAAATGGGAGTTATCAGCAGCTGGTATCTACCTGTGTTTGTTAGCCAAATGAACAACTGGTGCGTGGTGACCTTTGATAATTTATTTTAACTATATTTTAGTGCCTCTTTAGGGTTCTCAGACAGGTTTAGTTAATAGGAAAAAAATCTTCTTGCTGGCATTCTCAAAGATAATGTGTCTTATAGTGGTTCTCAACCTTGAAGTTACATAATTTTTGCCTTTTTAAAATGAGACCATGCTGTTGCTTGTAAAAGAAGACACAGCTACTTTGTTGATGAATGACAAGTGGTGACATCAGTTTCCTTAAACAGCTTTCTCTGTTCCACTGATGTTTAATGTGTAGGCCCCAATCCTGCTAACCTGTATGTGCTTTATATGGTGGAAGTTTTACTGAATTTTAAACTCCAAACTAGGTTTGGTTACAGATAGTACAAAGTAGACAATATTTTTGTTTGCACTTGAATTTTTTTTCTATTTTAGAATATAGGAAAAAAATTCTTACTATTGTGGTGTGTCTTTATGATGTTCTGAAGTTTAAACAGAAATTAACTAAAGCATTTTTAGTTATGGGAACACACAAAACTACAATTTCCTTTCAAATATGGTATTCCCTAATTTCAGATATGGGGTTTTTTTTTTTTTTTTTTTTTTTTTTTCATTTTAATCCTTTTACTTTTTAATAAGATTATTAGAAGTCAAAATACTGAGGAGCTACCACTTGGAAATGTAAGCTGAAGCATTATTATTTTAGGACCTGTACTTTTCAGAAATATGTTTCCCTAACTTGACCCTCAGTAACCCTTGAGAGACCTAAGCACAAGTTACAAACTAATTACATGAATTGCTTTATGGGAACTTGTTAGGCATTTTCTGTTTATACATTAATGTAATATAAATATAGCTTAGGTAACAAAAGCCCTTGGGGCAAATTTATGTCCTGAGTAACCCTGTTCTAGTGACCTCAACAGAATTACTCAAAGTCAAGACAGAATTTAATGGGAAGACCAGATTCTCCACTGCTGTAAATAGCTTGAACTCCACTAAAATCAGCATAGTTCTAGTTATAACAGCCGGAAAGACAGAATTGCTCCTTCAAGTATATTTTTTGATTTGTGCGTGCTTTTAGCAAAAGGGTTGGGCTGCCTTTTCTTTTCAGAGTTTAAAACTCTGCAAAATATATCTATAGAAATTACTCCAATTCTAGTCTAGAGCTTTTATGATGTACACAACCTTCCTTTTGTCTGAATTTTGAAAAAAGGCTTCATGGAGTAGTGAGGAACATAGCATCTTTTGGTCCTGCTTCCTTGGTTTTTCTATGCCTTTTTCTGTGCTATGATGTAATTTCTAAAAAAAGTTTCTCTAACCAAGCAATATATAGGAAGTTATACTTAACACTTATATAGTCTTGCTTAAAAGTCTGTATAAACATAGGAATATTCATCTAGGAATAGACAATGTTTGTTTGTGTTTCATAACAACTGTTTTCAAAAATAAATTTAAAGGCTAATCTGTGCTCCAGCCCTACAGATGTATATATCAGTTTATTTTCACCTTGGGGATTGTTGCCGTAGTTTAACTGGAAAAAAAAAAGTGTGCTTAGCATTAAGTCTGGATGAAAGAAGCTTCTCAATTGGTAATTTGGATTGAGAGTATTTTGTTTAGGAGGAGCCATGAATGGTCTGCAATTTTTACAGTATTATAGCAATAACCCATCAGTGAGAGTTGCTTGATGTAGTTTTTAATTCAGTAGTCAATATTAACACTTCTTTTTTCAGCACATGCAGATTGTCTATTCCTCCTCTCAGAGATTCTCTGAACTAACCATAGAGGTCAATAACATCTTGTGTTTTTTAAGTGACCTCCACTCACTAAACAAATATTAAGTTACCATCATTCAGTTGACTTGCTGGAAGAGAAATGGCATACACTTCTTGTAAGTGGTAACCTGTAATACAACTCTCTTCTCACCCTTCTCTAAAGCTCTTCTCTAGGCATGGCCAAGGAAGTAGAATTGTAGTTCAAGACATGAGACTGGTGGTCCTCACTGTTGCTTAGCGTTTCAATGTCTTGCTGGGCCAATATCCCCAGCAATATCCCCAAGGTCCTGCTGATTATTCTTGCTTAGGGAGTGTTTTCTCTCAAGGCCTCTTGTCCATTAAGAGAGTCAACAGCACCTCCCAGGTAGGGAGCCTGTGTCCTGGTCCAGAGTGTGTCCTGTGCAAAAATGAAATCAGGTCAGGCAATCTCAGTACTGCAATCTGTAGATCTTCTTAGGGTCACTCTTAAATGAGGTATTTGGAGTACCGGTGCAGCACAGCTGGACCTATGTGGCTGTTCACTCAATTCAGGATACTATTTTCAGTATTCAGGTCTGGTCTTTAAACTCTTTGTGTCAGATGATATTTTATCCTTGTTTGGCTAATAGGCCTTTCCTTCCAATGCCTATGTAGATGATACTCTTTAAATATGTTATTCCATGGACTTCTAAAGGTTTTTCATCATTTTAATTTACCAAAGTACAGCTTTTCCAAAAATAGCAATGCTAATTTAAAAGTGTGATAGCTGAGAGGAAAACTGATACTTTGTGAGATTGTATGCACATTTTAATTAATGTTTTTTACTGGAATTGAAAGGGATAGAAATAGATTTTAAACAGAAGGAAAAACATTGTTGGAAGAAAAGAATCATAATTTGGATGACAGACAGAAAAGTAGTATCAGCAGATGGTCAAATCTGAGGAAGAACAACTCCAAAGCAAAACATAAATCTTCTGGTTTATAGACTGTCAGGGAAGAATTGCTTGCAGAGAGATGCACACAACCTAGGAATCAATCAGTAGGAGACAGAGCTCTGCATGCAGACACATCACTAAGGCATTGTTGGAATAACTATGATGGATGGATATGGAAGACAGGCAGGGAAAAAAGGAATGAGGGTTTCCCTTTATGTGCAGAAGCAGTTTGAGTGGACAGGTTTCTTGTGGATTAGGATCAGAGGAGGAGCTGTTATGGGTGACATAATGGTGAGTGTATTTTACAGATCACTTGGTTAGTATGAGGAAGAGAGAAAAGTCATATTTAAGCAACTCTGAGACCCTTGTTCTCGGAATAGACTTTAGCTTCCCTGACACCTGCTTCAAGGGCAACACATAAAGGCAACCCAGAATGTTTCTGGAGACTGTCAATGGACTCCAATGAGGGTGCAATATATTTGGGTGAGAGAATCTTCACAAATAAAAAGCTGAACAAAGAGGCAATAATCAATGACAGCCCTGGCTTGTAGCAACCATGAATTACTGAAACTCATGTGAGGAAGTCTAGTAGCAGAGGATCATCCTGGCCTTCAATAGAGCAAACAAGTTTATTCAGAGAACTGGTAAATGGGATCCTTTTGGAGTCAGCCTATTTATGCCAAGGGAAAATCATGCCTGACTAATCTGATCGCCATCTCTGATGAATTTACTAGGTCTGTGAATGAGAACTCTGTCCTGTTTGAGTACAATCACGGATTCGCAGATTATTCTGAATTGGAAAGGACCCGCAAGGATCACTGAGTCCAGCTCTTAAGTGAATGGTTCGTACAGGGATTAAACCCAAATGATGTTATTAGAACTGTGCTCTAATCAGCTTTTTTTGTGTCTTTGTGAGTAACAGGAGAAGAGGGTACAAGGTGGTGAGACAGAGTGCACCCTCATATGGTTTTTGGATAGGAGAAAACTGGAGGTGTGTAGACACCAAAGCTGATAGTTGATGAGTGTTAAACCACATGTGGCATACTGTGTTTTGTTTTCAGGGGGAAAAAAAGAAATACAAGAAAAATGTTAATAAACTTGGTTCAGTCTAACAGGTGGGCCGCCAAGATAGGTGGAAACATATGTCCTGTGAGAAGAAGAGTGGACCAAATACTGATCATCCACTTAGAGGTTACTAAGAATATGGAACCAAGTCCTTCACTGTGCTACACAGGCTTAGAACAAGAGAAAAAGAATATAAGTTGAAACAGGAGAGGCTTCCAGTGGGAAAAAAATGTTTTCTATGGGGACAGTTAAACATCAGATCAAGTTTCTCAGAGAGGTTGTGGATTGTTTTTGTCTTTGGAAGTTTGATTGGGATGTTGAACTAGATTGCCATTAGGAGACTTTTCCAATCTGAGTAATTCTGTTGTTCTAGGAGGAATAGGAAGTAACCAGTACCAGTCAGTATTAAGCAAGCAAACAAAACAAGAAAAACAAGGAAAAAAACAACCTCCAAATCTTCTTCCATTCAGACCTTTCTGCCAAACTCATAATAACTTAACGGATTAAGGTGTATGTTTATAGCAAACAGATATACTTTTGCAACTTAAATGTTTTGTTAAAGTTACTGGTTTATGCAAACTATTATTTAGTAATGGAGTGGGAAGGCACATAGAAACACATACATTCTCACTTTTAGAAATCATCAAGTTAATTCCCTGCGTTCCAGTAGGAAATTTGCAGATGTCAAGAATGTCAAAACCTTGAATGTTGCTGTAAAATTTTTTGTTATTCTGTTTCCGTTTTTTGTATTTAGGCTTGATAAGGAGACTACTATTGTTCTACAGTTAATCCTTTCTGTATAGGAGTTGTGGTTTCTGTGATGATATCCAAGGAGATGAGATCAGAAGGTGAAACCCTACTCTTGAGTCAATATTGATGGAAATAAGAAGAAATTCCAAATAAATAGATGTTAAAATTGAGAATCCGGGGGAAGGATGGGGAGGAGTAGGAGGGAAGATTTATTGGAAGGAGTCTTGTGCTCAAAAACAATGCAGGAGACAGAATGGGAGGCTTCTCCAGATTTTGTCATTTCTTTAGAAATGAAATCTAAATCAATATTATTTTATCTAATCAATATTATTTGTTGAGAAATTATAATTTGTCTGTATAAACTGTTTCAGTGACAAAGTTCATCTGTCTTTCAAGGTAAAGTAACTCCTTTGCGGGATAGCATTTTCTAGATATCAGCTTTTCCCATGTATTCTTAACACCTGTCCTTCCAATTTAATGTAATTAATAACTTATATATGTTCATTTTTTATGAGCATATGCATATCAGAAGAGTGTATTCCTCTAATAAACTCTACCAGCTCTTGTTCTTTAAAAGACTAAATGGTAATAAAAAAATTCCCTTTATATACAGTTCAGCTATTCACATGTCAAGGGACATCTGTTATCTAGAGTTTCATTGGGAATATTTAATTCTGGATGCTTAGAGAAATACTGTGGTATTGAAATAATTAGAAATTGGGATTTGGGTTAAAAATAGAAGATGCAAAAATTTCATTAATTTTATATTTTTCTGTTTGGTTCTTTTCCTTTAAGGTTTATTTTTTAAAATTGCCCACTATCAGGAAATGTTAAGTCTATTTGGAAGACATTTTTTATAACTGCATGAGCCCCAGAATGGACTTTCAGCATAAGCTACAAATGTTGACAATGTTTTAAAAGTTTGGCTTTTACATCCTTGTCTTTGTGCCATCGTTTTTTTTGTTTCTTTGTTTGGGTTTTTTTTCAGAGCAGCTAAATACATCATTGTATTTGCAAAATATGTCCTTCTGTAAGACAGTCACGTACGGGAATAAAACAAAGCAATAGCCACTCAGATTTCAGGTTTTAGGTCACATTTATCTATTTTAGTTACATTTGAGAGACTTTTAATTAAAATGATGTTTCCAAGTTCTTTAACTCTTCCCATACATTGTCTGTCCTTTAATTATTAAAAATGTGATCAACAAATATGTCTGAAATCATGGAAATGGGACTCACTATCTGATAAATCTGAAATCATGAAAGAGCACGTACATAACTCATAACTCATTCATTTGTGCCATTTATACCATTGCTGGATTTGACTATTCTGCATTGTTTAATATTTCTTTGAAAAAAACCCATTCTTTAGAATAGTGTGCCTTATATTCTCTTTGGTTATACATTTTTGACATCTGTTTCTATCTAGAATAGCTCATGCTTTCTGGAAACCAGATGAAGTGTAAATCCTGAGGCAATAGCTTTAAATATAATGGCAAATCCTTTTGATATAGTATACCTTCCAATTCAGGATATGATAACAAGTGTAGCTTCTGCCTTTTATTAGCAGATGTAAAGCCTTTTGCCATGAATATTGATTTGGTCAGTTACAGGTCCCTTTGTGTTTGTTTTTCCCAGAAATTGTATTGCTTTAAGTTTGGAGGTATTATGAAATAGGTATAATTCTGCCTGTTAGTGAAGTTTGCCTGACATAGCATGAGCTTCTGTACTGACGCTGGACAAAGCTCTAGAAACTGGATGCTTGCAGTATTGATCTCTTTCCCATGTATTTCCTGCAGTTACTAAGTGAATACTAATTTTGTGGGTGGAGGGTAACTAAATGTTACTGTTCATATAAGAAATTCCCATGTGCTCTCCAAAACTACTTTCAAGTGTGTTTAGCCCTAAGAAGGGTGCTGAGTTTGGCAGCACTGGAGCCTGTCTGTGGGCAGAATTGGTAGGGTGCAAATAGCATTGTTATATAGACAGTCAGAGCTGAGAGACTTTAATGCACATGTCATTTGTTCTTAAAGACAGTAGTGAGAAGTTTTAGGCAACTCACGTAAGGAATGCTCTGAGGGAATGTTGGAATTGAGGTCAGGAAGTCGATACATATGGTCGCAGAGAACAGGGATCTGTCCTTAAATGACAAGTATTTGTTAAAAATCTGAAAAAGGCTGAGAATGGAAAGGATATATTGTCTTGGTTTGAAACAATTTGAAGCGAAAGCTTGGCAGGACTGGATGGAGAGTCAGCGCTGGCAGGAAGTAGCAGATAGACAGGATTCAACACTAGCAGATACTTTTGTGGTGCTGAAGTGAGGCTGTGCTGCCGGTACAGGCAGTTGGAGCAGGGCTGCGGACCCTCTAGGAAACTGGAAGGACCTGCAAGACACCTGTTGGATCCAGCAGCAAGAGTTGCCATTTCAATGTTCGTTGGTCAAAGTGGTGGTTGCAGTCATGTTGAAGCAGTGGTCACAGTCCAGATCCACTGAGGTGGTGGTCAAAGCCCAGGTGGTCAAGTAAGTCATTAATCACAAGCAGTTCAGTCTCTTTAAAGAAGACAAAACACCAAACAGCCCAAAAGGCATATTTGGAGAGAAAGAAAAGAAAAGGTGGATACCATAATTTTTGTGTAACTCAGAACATATATCTGGACACTTCAGAGGGAAAGTATTTTCTATTCTGTCTGCAGGCTACAAAATACCATGGCTTAGTGCAGGTTTACTGAAAAAAGGTCCAAGTAAGATGCACAAGTATTTCAATTCACAGAAAAGACGTGGGTTTAAGTTCCATTTAAAAATGTGCACTCACTTGCCAGTGCTAGTTGCCTTCCAAAGAACTGGGTTGTCCAGTTTTAGTTCATACCCTCCATGTGTACTTCATGTTGCTTACAGAGAGAATAGTGAGATAGCATATCTTTCCTTTAAATTGCATCAGTCTAGCCTTTGAACTGAATCAAACTGCCAGTTCTTGATATTCAGCCTCCCTTATTTGATGGGACTGAATATATACCATGGTACCGAAGGAGACTAAGTTCTCATGCAAAGCCCACAGGCATCTACTGGTCTGTTACATCATGTAGCAATTAGCTGTGCTCTCTATTGCTACTGTATAAGCCAGCAGTAAAAAGAGCGTGATGGTCAGGCTGCTGCCTGAGCCCCAAAGTGAACTACTGTTTCAGCATATGGTCCAGCACTTGTTGACTGTAGCCTTATAGCAGTGCCCTAAACTCAGCACCAAGTTTGCATCCTTTTTTTATCAGTAGGAGTTAAGTGCTCTTTTGCATTCAAAGTAAGTAGCTGATAAAATCTCATGCCTAGCATGTGCTTTCCAAGCGTGAAAAATATCAGTGTGTATGTCTTTTGGCAGTGACTGTTTCACATAATGTAACCTTGAAAGTGGACCCCCCACTAGAGACTTTTTGACTAAATGAATATACTTTACCCAGTGTGTCTGTTTAGTTAATGCTTGTGATCCTCATGTAAGCAATACTGCTCAAGAAATTTTGTTCTAAGGACAATAAAATTATACTGAAATGCCTCAGTTCAGAAGGATTTGGTTTTGCTGTTTTTTGAGTATATTTTGGTTTTTAAATTGTCAAAGGATGTGTTTCAGCCCCCCGGAGAGGTGTTTGCAGAGTGTAATGCTGCAGGTGCCTGTTGTGTGCTCTGGGAGGGGACAAAGGACTTCACTGGTGCTATAGCAGCTAGGATATGCTGGAGACAAACCCAAACTCCTGGTGTTTTGTGTTTGTGCTGTTAGAAGCAGACTGCTGAGTGAACTGTCTTGTCAGCTGTGTCTGGGTTTTCTCATGAGTTCAGTTTGGATGAGGAAGAGACCAACAGGCCTGAACTGACAACACAGAAACACCCTTGTCTTTGAGTTGTACAGCTGGTCTGATAAAAAATGATGCCATGCACTTTGTCTAGATTGTAGTGTTTGTATAATGATGCAAAAATATTTCATGAACATATGTTGTGTGGTAAACTAAGGAAGACTGCAGGCAACCTGATGTAAACATGTTAAAAAAATGGAATAGAGAGTTAACCATACAAACATGGTCTGGCAGGCAAAATTATTTAGAGAAGTCAAAAAAAGCTATTATGGGCATTGTTAAGGTCATGTAAAAATCACCAGATTGTTTTAATAAGGACCTGAAATGTAACCAAGAATTTAAGAGAAAGACTTTGGGGTAGGAAAAATGCTGTCTTTATGTTTTAGCAGAATGGCTAATACAGTAGTTAGGTCAATAGGTTTTGAGAGCAAATTAGCATGTTTGAAATGAAAAATATAGCAGCAGTGAGACAAGCATAGGTTGCCAGGTAACTGTGTTTCAAAGTCCAATAATGTTGACCATAGAAGAACAAAAGAAATAAAAATATAGCAAAAGGAAACTGAGTTTTAAGGCTTTGGGAGGGTGAAAAGTCTTAAAAAGCTCAACATAATTTTTGGGGCTAGTAAAACTACAGATACTGTGACTGTAGGGACTGAAACATACTACACACAGTGATGTATACATGCAGTACTTAAGCTAGGAGGCGAAATCCTGTAATCCTCACTAAACAAAAATCCCATTGAAGTTGGTAGAAGATTTGGGTGAACAAGGAATGTATAACTGGGCAATTAGAGACAAACTTGCAGCCTGACCTTGACTGGGCCTTTGTGCCTGTGATTAGCCGTACCCGTAGCATCTGGGCACACTTGTTTAAAGGCACAGTCAGTTTTAATGACGTCTCCAAAGAGAAATACAATTATGCCATAGTTTAAGTTCTAATGGATCCAAATGACAAATGTGAGTAATTGCGGAGAGACATACTAAGGCAACACTTTTATAATCCAAATCTTTTGGAACGGCAGAGTTCTGCATACTTTGTTCCTTTCTTTCTAAGGGAAAACAGGGATTTAACAGATACTGCTCCAGTTTTGTCCCCAGTAGTTGAGGATGGCAGCTGTTTGACTTTTCAGAAATGTGAGAGAGTATGGGAGATTATTTTGTGGGGTGTCAGAAATAACTTCCAGGTAAATTAATAAAAATATATAGGATCATCTGCCATATGTGTTTATGAAGCTATATTAATAATTGTTCTCCAAACTGTTTTAAAACTATTTCAGTATGAAACAAAATGTTCTTAAAGTTCATCCATTTACATTTTTTTCCTTCTTTTGTGATTCTAGTTCAAATAAAATTGAAAATAAACAAAACACTTTCCTTTGAAACAAAATTTAATTCAGCATACCATAAATGTCATTCTCACTGCCAGTTACTCTAATGGGACGTGTTCCTTCTGTCTGAATCTACTTTGTTTGTAAAGAGCTGCTGTTAAAGCATTGAGGAAATTGCATTTCACAGTAAAAGAAATGTTAGAAACATGCAAGAACAAATGGAAGTTCATGCTCTGGTCCTGTAAATGGTGAGCTCAGTGACTACAATGGGCTCTTCATATTAATAAGTGTGTGTCCAAAATTCCAGTGTCCAGGACTGCAATCCTCTAAAGATATGTGTGTCCTTTGCGGTACATACGATAAGCTACTGGGGAAAAAAGTCAATTGAATCCTTCTACTGCATTAATTTTGTGTGCACATAACTCCATCACAGTATTATATGCAAACTATTATAAACAATCTCTCCAGATTGACTTTGGGAAGTGGTTTCATATGCTTGAAAAAGCACTTCCTGAAGGGTTGCTGGTAGTGCTGGAAAATTTGGAATTTCTTTCTGCATCAAGTTCTCCTGCTTTGACACTTCTGCTAAAATCTCAAAAAAAAAACTCTAGATCCTTTGATTTTTGGAGAAATTGATGTATATGATAGGATCTCTTTTAGTCAAAAAGTCTAGAGCCTCTTGATTTTGTTTGGGTTTTTTTTTCCTACTTTTTGTATTAGCATCTGTAATCTCAAGATGTGTACCTTTACTTTTGATGAATAAAATCTCTGAGCTGGAGCCTGGGTGTTAGTTTGCACTGTCATGGTACTAACCCCCTTTTACTCCCGTATCTCTTTCTTCTCCCATTTCTATTTTCATGTCACAAACCTGATACCTGGGTTTGTTTACTTAAAGTTCTTCCATTCAAGACTGATGAAGTGAATATAAAATGCAGTGTAGAAAAACTATTTTTTCTTTAAAAAATTGTTGCTTCTAAGAACAGAGAAAAAGCTTAACATGAATAAATTTTTCAATATAACAGGTTTATGCCTATGCTTTGCTTAATTTTAAAAAAACTCTTACATCTTTCTACAGAATTTGAATAACTAGAGCCTCTTTCCCCCTTTCTTCTTCTCTTTGTGTGCCTTCTTTTAATATATATAATCCCTATAAATCCATTTTATTTTTCATTAGTTTCTGGGCTGGGATAAGAATGCAGGCAGCTCAGCACGATGGTATAGGACAAGTTTCAGCTAATGGCAACTATCATGGATTTCAAGATGCAATATTGTATCTTCCATCAGGGGTTATATGTGTTCTTGCTATCCAGTGGAAATTGATACCTCAAGGCATACTTGCAAAAACTTCATGCAGTCAAGCCTTGTTCAAAAAGTGTTCTGATAGCATAGTGTCTTCAGCATTGGATTACTCTGTGTCCTGTCAGTGTAAATTAGGATCTAGTTTAATACTGCTGATGTTCCCTGATCCTTTTTAAGTAACGTAGCTGTACAATATGCTATTCAGAATAGTTTAAGCCAAAAATAATGGGCAACATATATTTCTCCTGATTTGGTTGCATGAAATGGAATTGTCACCAAGTCTCAATTTAGTTTTTGGATTTGCCATTCTCAAGGATTCATTTGCCTTTCCCTATCTCTCATGCCTTGCTGGCAAATCTCTTAATACCTGTCAGGTTTTACGTGTTACAACAAGCTCTCCCCTTCAGTAATAACACAGGCATTACTTCTCTTTTTGTGATCAAAGACCCTTGTTGGTTTTTATTTTTTCCTCCCCATAGTTCAGAAGGGATGTGACAGCTCCACAGAATTACTGATCTTTTCTGCTTCGGTTTGCAATGAATTTAGCCAATCAGGGAAAGCAAAAAGGAAAAAAAACTCAATTACAGGCTCAGTGTTTAAACAAATGCTTTTGTCTCTGTATAATTTCTCTATAACAGGTGTCAAATTGTGATCCAAGGGATGTTCCACATAGAATTTAGAATTAAACAAATTTCAAACACAGACTATCAGGGTAGGCACAAGTTAATTGTGGGTCCTCTGCATTGTATACCTGCCTGAGGATAATGAAATTCAGATGATCTCTTTCTTTTGCTTAGATTAGCAAAGAACCTTTACATAAAATATTTGAGTAATACTTTGACAACAAAAATAACAGTTTCCTCTGGTGTTTTGTTTATTAATGTAATTTCACTGTTTAACACCTTGGTTACCAAAAGCTGTGTGATATGTTAGTCTGGTGTGTTACTTTGAGTTATCAAATAGACTTGTGTAAAATGAACTGAAAAAACATGATGCTAAATAACATAATCAGATAATAATGTAATTTTAATGGTATGCACTTAGAACCCCTAAAATTTATAGAATGCACAGGTTTCTAAGATTTTTTTTGTTTCCTCTTTCATATATATGCAAAACTTGATTGTAGTAATTTAAAACTAAGGTTTCGCAACTGGAATTGCTGTGTTATAACTTGCTCATTATTCTTTAGGTTTTTTGTTGCGTTTTAAGTAGTGTGTTGTGTTTATGGCTGGAATATTTGTTGAAATAGTCAATGTGACAAGGTAGGTGGTCTTGTAATTAATATTTCTGTACAGATCTGTAAACTGTGTAAGACTTGTTTAACAAAATGGAAATCATGTCCTTTTAGATTAAGACATCTGTTTTGGAATAAAGTTCAACTTTTTCTTTGAAATTCAGTTGATCTAGTTTCATGGCCTCTGAAATTATTTATTTTAAGAACTATTTTTAAAGTATAATTAATTCAAGAAATTTCTGTGACCTGTTGCTAAATATTTAAGGCCATGAATTAATTATATTTGCTCAGGGCTTCAAATACTGATTTTTAAAACTCAGTGAAAAGGAAAGTTACTTAGTAGTGAGAGAAATTATACAACAGTGATAAGATGTGATGTAATTCTTCTGACATATAAATGCCCACATTTAAAAAATAATTCAAGAATAAACAAGAATATTGATTTGAAAACTAAGTACTCTCATCTCAGTGAGAACACAACATATGCTGTAGCTTATGTGTTCAGCGTAACTCAAAAATGTTAAGAATGTGCAATTTATTATTCCTGCTCTTAGTGGAGCCTTTTTTGTATGTATGATTGACCTGTAGAATAGAAAACACGACATAAAAACTCTACCCACTGCCTTCTTGAAGCACTCACTTAACATATGGCCATAACTCCTCACTGAGTAGTGAGAGTCTAGGATGTATTCATATAGCACAGGTACTGTGCTCAAGCCGAAGCTCAGAATGGACTGGGATGCAAATTAAAGTGAAGGGGTTGCTCCTTACCTCTCCACTTAGTAAATCTCTACTTGATACTGAGAAGTTTTTAATTCTCACTGTCTGTGTTATGCTTGCTGAAGTGATGACAGCTCATTGCAGTGCTACCGTGTTAATAGCTTTCTTCAAAAAAGTCTCTGTAATTTTTTGCCTTTTTTTTTTTTTTTACAAAGCTAATGGCAGTTGTGAATAAAAGTAATGGTAATGCAAATGAAAGCTCACCAAAGACTGAGAACAAGCAACCCTTTTATAAAGACCTGATAGTTTTATTCTTGTTTACTAATTTTGATACATCTATCGTTAAAAAGAAAACAAAAGGTTGCAGGGTATTTTGAAGAAAACAGCAATAGCAGACTATTAGAAAAGACTGCTTCACTGGTGTTTTATCTTTTTCTGAGAGTATTAGATCTTATAACAAAGATTTTTAATAGGAGTGCAAGTTTTCTGTTTTAGCAGTGTGATTCACTTTCCTCAATGTAAGTTAAAAGTTGCTCAGAAGTATTCAAACATATTTTTCTTATAATGTGTCAAGTTCTACAGAACTGCCATGTGGCATCAACCCAGATGTCTTATAATCGGAGCACATGCAATCGGCCCCAGAACCTTGCTGGTTGCAGTGGTTCCACCATAGAGGGTACTGACATTCTCATGCTGTCTCCTTTCTGGCAGAGTGCTGTGTTGGTTAATACACCTTGATAATGCAGCGACTGTCACAGTGTTGTCCTTTATTTTCATTTGACAAGTGGTTTTTACTTACAAATGTTTCTCCTTTCTTTTGGTCATGTGTGGTGATCCATGTATTTGTCACCACTGATCACTGGAGCTGCTGGTGACCAAGAAAATAATACACAAATCTCATCTGGTACAGATTACACTGCCTGGTGTCTCCAAGATTTAATCAGATGTAAGTCTTTCAGCAGCAATAATCCAAATCCTTATTGATTCCAAATCTATCTGTAATGCTAGCTGGAAGCTTCAGTAGGAGCCCTTGAATCAATTAAACAATCCAGATGCAGCTGCACTTAGCAAATGGTTATCCCACAAATTTCCATGACTGCTGTGCAGCCTTTGACCTTTCATTTGTGGGCTCGTGTAGTGAAAGCTGCTGAATAGCGAATTAAGTCTGTTGATAATGGGTTTGATGATCTGTATTTTATTTTGCAATTACAACTTACTATATTCTTAGAAAAAGCCTGCAGGGATTTAGGGACACAAGTTAAAACTACTGCTCTGGAACAATGCAGATTTCAAAGATCAGATTGAAGTGCATGAGAACAGAACCTTTCCTGTTCACAATCTGTTTGTGAAATTGCTTCAAAAATGGGTCTGACTAAGGTATCATGAACCCATTTTCTCACAACTGCTTTCAGTCATAGTCAGGAATGGTATTAATTGCCCAAGTCTGTAAAAACCTGTGAGAACTGGCTGACTAAAATGTGTTTCTAAAGAAATTAGGCAGCAGAGCAGAGTTGCTCTAGAAAGGAACTAGAATTGATTTGGGTTTTTTTGTCTCTCTGTCTGCTTCCCAGGGAATTCAAATTCAGATAAAAAAAGATGTTTTCCTAAGTAATTACCATTGAATGTGTGAAAGTACTAACATTTTTTATGGAAGGTTGAGAACCAATGAGGAATGCAAGTACTTGAGGAATAAGTACCAGCATGTTTCAGAACCTTAGCAGCAACTAAATGTTTGACTAAAGGACTTAACAGAAGTACCTTTGTGCAAGTCTATAAATTTAGATATGTTTTCCAGCATTTTCTGATAATATCTAAATAGAATA
The DNA here is from genome assembly GCA_013396755.1 of Sclerurus mexicanus. Taxonomy (NCBI): domain Eukaryota; kingdom Metazoa; phylum Chordata; class Aves; order Passeriformes; family Furnariidae; genus Sclerurus; species Sclerurus mexicanus. The sequence continues at coordinate 493,316 of VWZF01001682.1, read as the reverse complement.
TTATCCAGTAAATGCTGACTTCCATAAAATTAGATTTCCCTTAACACAAAAATTTTATACTAACTACCTCAGTTTAAATACTTACTTATAAACAGGAGGAGCAACATAAAATAGTATAAGCTTAGGATGATTTTCTAGCATTTGATGCATCTTCCTCTCAAAAAATGGTCCAGCCAAATAAAAAAAAAGGTGATAAAGGTGATAGATAAGTGAAAATTCTGTAGTCTTAAGCTTATCTTTATATTCAGTGTATTTTTTCCCCTTTTAACAAATTCTCTTTCAAATTTCTCCTCAAACTAATTTATTTTCCCTTGCCTCTCTACTTCATACATTCTCTTCTTGCCTCCCCTCATTTATTTGTTTTCTTTGCCTGATGTTATTCTTAGTATTTAAAATGCCAGAGTAAATAGAAGCATAATATAGGTCAGACTGATTTATTTATTTTATAATTTCATTCTTTTTATGTTTTTTTCTGATAGGCAAAGCCTTACAAAGTAAGCTCTTTGAAGCAGAGACTGATTCTAATCTCTCTGCTGTTCTCATCATGTTATGATTTAGTTCATATTGACTGCAGTGGTCTTACTATTTATTTGAAGTGATGCAAAATAAAAAATTATGTTCACTGCTCCTGTTTCGCTTCTGTAAGGCACTGTTTTGTTATTGTAATGAATGGTAACTTAAATGTTGCAATTACAGACAGTCATCTAATTTTACTGGTGACAAATGGGTGCATGGGAGATCAAATACAGGCTTTTCTAGTGTGATTATAGAATTGGATGTAAAGGTTGAATTTAATTCTTAACTATGGCTACAATATTAGGATATTTTCTTTGTGTTGTTGTGGTTTTTGAGGTTTTTGGAGGGGCTTGAGGTTTTTGTGTTGTTTTCATTTGGCTGGTTGTTTGGTTTTTTTTACTGGCATCAAGTTCCAAAAAAATACATGAAAATTGCAATACATTATTATGCAGTGAAGTGTTTATCCATACTTTTATCTTGCAATATTTCCATTTGTCTGCATACCGTTTCAACATTTGGATTTAACTCCTTGGTTTTAATACATTTCAGCCAGTCATTAAATACAGAATATAAGCATATTAAAGTGGAAGGGTTTATAGACAGCATTTTCCTATTAAAAATTGTCAACAAAATCCTTGAAAATGAAATGAGCTGACAACTGTAGTCAGAGCAGATACATGAAGTACCATTATAGCACATTGCACCATCAATTATGTGTCAAGCATGCTGCCAAACATTAAGTGTTCTGACCTTTGTTATTAATAATAGAGGCAGACACTGGGGACATGTGAAACATAAATAATGTAATGCGTGGAAAATCTATTATAGGTTTGACTTTGTTAATGGATATAGAGCCTGTTTGGTATCCTGCCCCTTCCCTTGCAGGCTATAATTTTATTAAAAACTGGACATACCATGTAATGGAAAGCCACACTGTGAAAAACATACTTTGATAGAACAAAACACTCTGAAGTTAAATAAATAATAGCAAGAGAGTGCTTGTCATCAAGCTTTACTGCTTTATTTATAGGTGTATTTGTCACTTACCCTGTTCCTTGTGAAATGATGTGAAAGAAGTGAAATGGAGTAAACATGTCCTTATTGTATTCTCCATTCAGCCTTGTATTTTTAAGTTGTTATTTTGCTCAGCATCATCTATCATCTAGTAGAGTTTGGTTAGTCAGTGGTTTAGTCAGTGTCCTTCTTTACAATATACCTTCTAGTATTTTTAGGTGATCATGCAAGACAGTATTGATAATAGCTAAAAGTGACAAAAAACAGTAAAAATGGCCACCCAAAGGACAGAGATAAACACTTATGAAGGGAGTGGTAGTGGTTAAAAAAAAGAAAGAAAAAAAAATAGAAGGCACAGAACCCAACCCCTTAACTGACCTGAAAGAGCAAAGAAAACATAGGACAGAGAGAACTCCTTCCTGTGCCGTCACTGTTTGGTATTAGAATCATAGAATTGCCTGGGTTGGAAGGGACCTTAAAGATCATCTGGTTCCAGCCCCCCTGCCATGGGCAGGTACATCTTTCTACTAGACCAGATTGCTCAGAGCTCTATTCAGCCTGGCCTTGAACACTTGAAGGGATGGGGGATCCCCAGCTTCTCCGGGCAACCTGTTCCAGTGCTGACCACCTTCACAGTTCTGTATATAATCATACAGAAATGAGTTCTCTGAATTTGTTATTACACTGAGGCGTTTTTACTGTATTTGACATCAGATAAGGGGGTGAGTGCAACTGCACATGCCATTTTGTACACTGGTTTGTGAGACAAGGAGCAGTTTTGATTCAGGTGAACTAGTTCAGAACTAGTAATTTCACTCACATAAATTTCAAAATCAATGAATTGAAAGAATTTCTTTTTTGTTAGTAGCGGAGTCAGATAAGGAATCTTAAATTTAAGTTTCTATAGTTTTATGGTTCTGCATTTAGACATGTTTTACACTGTTACAGCCTGGTGGTTTTTTGACTAGTTACAACAGTTTTGTAGTAAACTGTACAGAGACTGAAGCTAGTTGATACACTTTGTACAAAGTGTGCGTCTGTATTTTGTGTCTCATACTGCCATCTAAGGGCCACATAGACTGGAGAAGGTGGCTAAAGGTTCTTCTATACTTTCTGCTTACTGCCCTTCCCTTTGGTGAGTCAGCAATTCATGCCTCAGAACGGTGGGCAGGGAATAACAGCAGTCCTTTGATGCAATATATAGTTTTATCTAAAAGAATAGAGGAATCTTCCAGAAAAGTGGTAACTTGGAATGTAAATCTCAGTAATTTAGAAAACTGCAATTGCAATGAGTTTATGTAAAGGTCCATGAATAAGAAAGATTACAGGATTTGGGGTTACTCATCGAATAGCAAGTTGAGGAGTGCAGTGTTTAGAGGCCTGATGAGTTTCAGTTGAAACTCTTAGCAACAAGGGAGTCTGTGGTTTAGATTCTTAAAGGTACCAAAGTCCTTGGCTCCCCCTGATTTAAGGATTAGTGCTTTGTAATAGAATTTCCTTATTAGGATTTTCTCTAAAAAGGTGCAAAGTATTACTGCTGTCTTTTTTTCCTAATTTAACTGTTTTTGCATTTCTGAGTGATTTTATTTTCCTGGGCTAAGGAAAAATGGGCAAAAACTTGGTGTTACTGTAAGAGAATGTGATATTACATAATATGAACATAAATTAAATATTTTGGGTTGTAAGCATTCAAAGTTTTATCATGAAAATTTATCTTTCTAGGATAAAAATGCCTTTTTTTTTAAATCTGCAAACTGTATTTATATAGGCTTCATTCTGTAGCTCCCTTCTCATCCAGATGTTTTGAACTATAGGTGTGATAAAGAATTAGTGGCATAAGCAAAACATTTCAGTATTTGTCAATATATTACTGTTAGCATTGACTGACAGAAGTAGTTTTTATAATGAGGACTCCTTTGAGCACAACTTTATTTTACAATGTATAAGTTGCTTTTCAGGCCAGTTTCCAGCAAACCTTGTGTAATAGAGAAAGTAATTAATCTTGCATGTTACTTTGACAGGCTCATGCAAGCAAAGACCTGGAAGAGCAGTTGCGGTCTGTGTCCAGTGTGGATGAACTCATGACAGTACTTTACCCAGAATACTGGAAAATGTTCAAATGTCAGTTGAGGAAAGGAGGTTGGCAACACAACAGGGAACACTCCAGCTTTGACACAAGATCAGATGATTCCCTGAAATTTGCCGCAGCACACTATAATGCAGAGATCCTGAAAAGTAAGTACAGGACACAAACCATGTTCCAGCACACAAAAGATTAAAATCTGAAGGCTTTTCAGTTGTGTCAAAAATATTTTAAAAGCTAACCATTGTCAGTAAAGCAAACTCAGCAGTCTGATTTGATGTGTGGTCTATAATATAAAGTCTTTGATAAGTCAGCATTCTATAATAAAACAAATTGCTCTGTAGTCATATTTTAGGTACATCCATTGTAAGAAAGTTGCTTTCTCAATTCACTAAATAAAGTGCTTGCCCTCAGGTGTGAGGCAGCCTACTTTGTGAAGGCTGTAACAATTTTGCAGAAAGCAAAGAGGATGCTAATAGTTGGAGTCATTGAACTGTTTCTACTCATTTTCTGCAATTACATCATGGCTGGTAGTGCTTTCTTCTCTTGTGCATTATGGCTTTAGGATGACAAATAATCCACTTGTAGCATTTTCCTGTTACAAGAGGGCAGTTGTCATGATGTTATGCTAAAATGAGGAAAAAAGCAGCTTTCAAACCAGTGTGTCAATACCCTTTAGTGTTTCAGATGTCTTGGATAAAATTATATTAGCTTAACAGTTTAAACAAGTGCATGTAGGCAGAGAAATGCAGGATTTATAGCAGGAAGTGTATTTTTTTACATGATATTGGAAAGCATGTATCGTAATGGAGACTTTAAAGTACACATCTGGCCAATTTTCCATTTTTGTTGAATAGCTTACCATAATCTAGTGCCAAAAGAGAATAAAGGGTCTTGTACAGCTGCAAATCTCAGGGCTGTTTAGTATAAGATTGTATTTGGTGAAAGGCTATATAATAAGATACAAAAGCTTTGCCCAAATTTGTGTGAATAATCTGGGCACAATTACCACCCTTCCGATTAAATCACATGTTGTATATAATTGCTAAATAATAACCTTTTGATTTAAATAGTACCCTTGTGTTAGCAAACTAAACGTATTTAAATTAATTTCACATTAAGTGTATAAAATGTAGTGTTTCTAATATAGAGTATCTAAGCGAAGTACTGTATGGGACTGGGTAAAATTATTTTGCAGAGTTGTAGAGTACTCCTTTAGACTTTACCCAAGATGAGACTTACCCCTGCAAAGGACATTTACAGCTTTAGGTGCTGGCCAAGAGGTCAAGGAAGGTGATTCTGCTCCTCTGCTGTGGTCTCTTGAGACCCCATCTGGAGTACTGTGTCCAACTTGGGGGCCCCCAACATAAGAAGGATATGGACCTGTTGTAGCAGGACCAAAGGAGGGCTGTGAAGATGCTCAGAGGGTAGGAGCACCTCTTCTGTGATGACAGACTGAGAGAACCAGCTTTATAGCAGCCTTCCACTACGTAAACTGGGTCTATAAGAACGATGGGGCCTGTTGTGATAGGACAATGGTAATAATTTTAAACTAAAAGAAAGCTGATTCAGACTAGATATAACAAAGACATTTTTACAATGAGGATAGTGAAACACTGGAACAGGTAGTCCAGAGAGGTGGTAGAGGCTCCATCCCTGGAAACAGTGAAGGTGGTTCAAGTTTGGACAGGGCTCGGAGCAACCTGATCTGGTTGAAGATGTTCCTGCTCATTACAAGGGGGCTTGGATTAGGTGACCTTTAAAGGTCCTTTCCAACCCAAGTCACTCTATGATTCTATGTTTTAAGGTCTCCCCCACCCTGTTAGGTTCCCTCTTAGGTCTGCTGTGACTTATCTTCTGCTCCATGTCAATATGTCATGTTCTTCTGAAAAAGAAAAATCAGCTAGAGGTTAACAGAGAGATGCGTATTTCACTGACTAAAGGGTGTGACTCTAGCAATGGATATTCTGGCTCTAAAATTTAAAAAGAACCCTAATTTACTGCAGGAGAGTATTGTTTTTAAACAGTTACTTTATAACACATGACATTCCCTATGACTTGGCAGGTATTGATACTGAATGGAGAAAAACTCAATGCATGCCACGTGAAGTGTGTGTGGATGTGGGAAAAGAGTTTGGAGCAACTACAAACACCTTCTTTAAACCCCCATGTGTATCCATCTACAGATGTGGAGGTTGCTGCAATAGCGAAGGACTCCAGTGTATGAACATCAGCACAAATTACATCAGCAAGACAGTAAGTTCTCACTCTTTTATTACAGTCTAAGTGCTCCTTGCGAATCCATTTATAATCATGCATATTTTAATCCTTCTTCTTGCTACTATGACAAAGGAAATAATACCAGCTGGTTTTCAACTGTTTGTTTCTATGTATTTTTCAGAATAGATAGGAAAAACAGCTGAAGAGACTGTTGCCTGGAAAAGTGTTTAATACTCTTTCCCCCAAAATATATATTTGTATTTTTAGGGGAAAAAAACAAATTATAATGTCCAATTCTCAGTTTTGAGGTTACCCATGAAACTTAATTCTATCCCTTTTATTTTTTGCATCTACCACTTACCTGTATGAGGCTCGGTGGAAATTAGCCTGTAATTTTATTAGTGTAGACTGCTGTAGGACACATAGAGACAGGATGCATGTTACAAATAAAGTCTTTTAGGAACTGAATTGTACTGTATTAAAATATATTAGCATCATGTACCTCTTTGTTTTGTTGTAGTGCATCTTTCTCCAGGTGTATGTGCAGGTTTTATTCTTCCAGTTCAGGGCTAATGATTAGATAGGAGTGTACAGAGATCATGCACTGAGCCTGTCAGCTGCCTTTAAAGAAGTATATGTGACATTATTTTAAGTAGCTATAAGAATTATCACAGTTACCTTACAACAACATTTTCCTCAGAAAAATATGTAAACATGGTCATACTTCAAAGTGTTGCTAGAGTATGTTGCTGTTGTTACAGTGTTTGATAGGGTTTTAGTTGGTTGTGGGCTTTTTCATTCTTTAGTGTAAATCTTGCTTCCTTTTGAACTAGATTCGTCTGGTTGAAGATACAGTACTTATTTATAATGAAGATCCACAACTGCATAGCCAGCTATAATATTGTAGCTCTTGATAATGTCACTCCTTATCAGGAAACTTCTTAGTGCTTTGGGCCTTCCTGAGAGCGGTTTAATAAAAGGGGACATAAAGAAAGCAGAAAACAAAATTTCGTTTTTTAGAATGCATTTTCTGCCCTCATTTCTCACCAAATCTGTCTGCCTGAAATTGTATATTCTACTAAGAATTTTCAATCCCAGATTTAAGCTAGTGGTAGACAACCATACAGCATAGGATAATGCAACTCAAATAGCTTAAGTAAGAAAAACTACAATACTGACTTGGTTCAAGCCCTGCTGTTTTTCTGATTATTAGGAAAAACCCATGTTTTAATTCCATTTACTTGAAAAATGCAAATATAATTTACATGTTAAAAACAAAGAAATATGACTTCTTTTTTTTTTGCATATATTGATAAAGTTTAGCTTACTAAAGTAAAGGATGATCTAGTCACGTAGACAGTTGTTCCATGTAATACAGATTTCCTGGTCTTTGAGCACCGTGTCAGTTCAGCGTAAATAATATCTTTCTCTTCATCTTTCTTTTCATGTCTATTGGGTAGAAGTAGTTATTTTACCCAGTAGAAAATGTTTAGTACTGAGTTTCCTTTTGAAGTTCTTGATATTATTAGTAATGATATGATGTAGATGTAATTAAAGATTTGAGAGACTCTGAAAACGAAACTCTTAAAAGTCTTACCAGAAAGAAGAGAAAGACTTTGTTTTGTTTTCTTACTTATTCTGTAAAAGCAAGCAATTTAATCTCTGAGTTTTCTGTCTTGCTTCTGCTTTCCAGTTTTATCTGGTCCTTGCCAGTGCAATTTTAAAAAACTCTTAATAAAGGAAGAGACCTGTAGCTGTATCTCTTCATCTGTCACCATCTCAAATCTTTTTAAAATTACGAGACCACAGCTATCCCTATATCCCATGAGAATTAGGAAGGAAAAAACTATTGGATTCAAGACTTTCTGTGGAATTAAGGTATCCTAAACCTAAAAGTATTTTCACTACTGTTTCTCTATTATTTCCTGAATGAAATAGGAACAAACCAGTAACCAGGAATCTTTTCTTTTTTTTTTAATTTTTTCACCATTTTTTAGTTTTATTTTTGATGCATAAACTCTATAAGATAATTTCATACTGTTCACCCTGAAGCAAAAGTGCTTAATGGGAAAATAATTTTTTCAGCTGGAGGTCTTACTGTGAGGGCAAGCCTCTAGCATTGGTTTCAGACATTAAAGTATAAAGAAAGCTGATATCAGTTTTCTTTCATCAAAATTAATTAAAAATAAAAGAACTAAGTCTAGAAATTATTTTTATAGGGGGCAAATCATTGATTACTAGGGGAATGGACCAGGTCAGATGGTCCCAGATGGCCTTGTGGAACACTTTGGTGGTCCTGAGAGAGGTCGATAGTTCTGTAGTTCAGGCTGTGTTCCTCCTTTCTAGCTACTTAACTTTATTGAGAGAAAAATAGAAAAGTATTCCCATTTTTTCCCACAAAAACTATTCTTGTCATTGCTAAGGGATGTTTATACAATCATTATTGAGATACGAGACAGTTTCTTAATTTAGATATGGTATAAGGTCTACAAAAACATTTGAGACTAATTCATAAAATGCAGTAGATCCTCTTCTCTATCTGTGGCACTCCAATACCCCAGTCCATAAGCGGTGCCTTGTCTAGTAAAGGTCTGTGGGGAAGGTTGGCTGGTTGTTCTTTCATTTTGTGGTATGGATGTGTTGGTTTTTTTTCTCTAATTTGTTATCAATCAAACAGTTGTTCTCTCTTTCCCTGACACAAATAATTCAACCATAGTTACAAAGATTGGGACTCCCTGGTGCATAAACAGCCTGTCCCTCAGCTGCACTTTCTTTGTGCCCCACCTATAGGCACTTGTTTTATAGGGTGCAGAAAAGCAGAGAGCAGATGTCAAAGAGGTGTCTCATTCCCTTCTCCCTCTGGGCTGACAGGATGGACACTTTTTTGCCTTCTTGTAGATGATTTGTTGTAACGGTCCTAAATCTTCTTGGTTTGTGATCACAGTAATAATCCCTCAAGGGAAGACATCTATCCAAGCAGTCTGAAATTAGATTTAGAGGAGCTTTTCTCATAGGAAACAAGTTAATAGCTTGAAATTTTTTGCCATGTTTGAGACATACATGGTGTTCCTTTTCACAATTTGGAGATGCGTATGTCACAAGAATTTTCAGCTGTTTTCATAATTTATACCTTTTCCCATGCATTTTTCTGCATTAGACTAATTATTGTAATGATATAGTAGTAATGACTATAGTAATATTAATAACATTAATATAGAAGTTCCAAATGTTTTTTTGGTTGAAATTTCTGGGTGGAAAAAGGGATTAAAATACAAAAAGATAGAATGAGAAACCCAAACATATTAAATAAATATTAAATTTATTACATCAGATAAGTTACTTCTTGTTGTATCACACATAAGCCTTGAAATACTGTTTTTCAAGAAAGATAGTAAAATAATGATGATGTACCATTCCTCAAATAGTTTATTTTTATTCTTTTCAGTATAGAGGTGTTTAGTTTTGAAATCAGTCTTGTATCCTTAGCTTAAAATCTCTCTAGACACATTGTCACAATGGTTATATTTGGCTGGCCTTACTGACACTTTAGGAAGTGCAAAGATCACAAGTAATGGAAACTTAAACTTAATCAATTTGAGGGAAACTTGCCAAAATAAACTACAGTCCATCAGAAGAACATAGTGTAGTTAATGTAAGTCTTGGGAAAAATCCATGCATGTATCCTGTATTTGAAAATATCCAGAATGATAACCTTCCCTCATCCTCATATGAAAATAGCAGTTTTGGTTAATTTATATTTCATAAGTCAGTAAGCATAATAAAAATTTTATGTGTGCTGATACAATGGATATTGGCACATATAATGACATTGCTGGATAAATTAATTTAGTCACTGAAGCAAAGAAATACATTGTATAACAATCAACAGTTTTTCTGGAAAGTATGGCATGAAGTCCTTCTAGTCTAAAGAAGAAGCTATCAATGCAGTGAATCAAAAATACACATATTTTGGGACTCTTAGTAACCTGGTTTAGCAGAAGGTGCCCCTACCCATGGCAGGGTGGTTGGTATGAGATAGTCTATAAGGTCCTTTCCAACCCGAACTATTCTGCCATTCTAAGGACCATTGAGGAAGAATACATGGAACATTTCTTTTTCAGGAATCCTGATGTCACTTTTGATCACTTATTCACAGATTCCTGCCTTCTGTTAATTTATTAAGTTTAAAAAAAATTCTAAGTTCTAGGTTGTGGACCAGACTCTTGTCCCACACTTCTTTCTGTTCTCTGCTCCATCTCTATAAATGTCTAAAGGAAGAGTGTTGCCAGTGTAGGAAGTGAAAAGAGCCTGCTACGGACAGGGTGGTCTGCAGGACCACACAACTCTGGCCTAGAAGCTCTTGCAAGGATGTCTGAAGAAATGACAAGGTGGGAATGAAGGGGAATGGATGGATTTGGCATCACAGTAATTGGTGGCTATGTGGTGCCACTGGCCAAGTTTGACTGGTAGGGCAATTCAGAGACACCTTTGGTATCCTCGTACTGTGCTTCTCACCTGAGAAGTACAGTACAGAGCATACACACTGATATCCAAGGATTTAAAAAAACAGATGTGTAAAGAATGAAAATCCAGGGGAAAAGTGATTTTTTTTTTTTGGTAACTAAAATACATGATAACTTGAAGCTGAATGATAATCTAATACTTGGAAACTTCATTTAGGCTTAAATGGGGGGAGGTTGGCATGGAGAATTATCAAATTTTACGAAGATCTAAGGAGAGAGGAGCTGAATACAGTACTTTGAAAAGAAATACTAGAAACAGCGAGAAAGATTGGGAAGACCTGCCATCTGTCTTTCTGTGAGAAAACAGCCTTAAGCTGGCTGAATGGGAGGAGTTGAATTCTTATGAAATGCACTATTTCTGGTTTTCACCTGTTCTTCTGTGACACAGAGCTTCTGTTAGTGTGTGTTGTACACTGACATTAACTGTGTTACTGAGTCATATTTATGATTATTAGCCTCTGTGGAGGAGTTAGGGCAGTGCTTTGTGGTTTTGTGTGGTTTCTTTGTTGTTGTTGCTATATATAATACTATTTAGTTATGTGATCACATATTGCATTTGTTGTTGCTTTCCACTGGTTTCCTGACAATGCAGTGTTGGTTTCAAAAAGTTAACAGGACAGCATGGGCAAGTTGAGTCTATTTTTTTTTCTTATGAGTGTTTATCTCTAACTCAGGCAATACTCATTTAACGTACTTTACTGTTTATTGTATTATAATTATTAATTATAATTATTTTTCTGAAGACTGCAAGCAAGGCTTAAAAAAACTTGCCCTAATCCCTACTACTATCAGATTTCATGTTCTTTTGGGAACTGAAGCTCATTCTTTGTAGTCTTTAGTTCTGGACGCCTATCTTTAGGCATTGGTCCCTGAAGGAAATGTCTGTTGCATTTTGCCTGTATTATGAATTATTCTGATTTTTACTATGATTTGAAGTTGGAAAGAAAGGGAAGATTTGGGCCTCTATGAATGCAGTGAAACCAATCCTTTAGTGAATGAAGGATCAAACAAAACTATAAGCCATTTGATCTCCAAGAAGGGTTACCCATTTGGGCAATGCTGGTACCAGCAATAGTACTAATTGTACTAATAGTACAGCCTTAGCCAACAACGCTGCTGGAAGAGTCAAGAATCAGCCTCATACATAATGTTATGGTGCATTTTTTGTAGAAATATCCTTTCCATGTGTTGACAGTTGGCTGTTACATGTTGCCAAACATGCCCTATAGTGACAGCAGATTTTGAGCTTATTGGATGTTGAAAGATGAGAGAAAAATATTTTAGAGATGTTAGCAAAACCAGAAAGCATTGCACATGGTCACATTTTGCCTCAATTTAAATGTTTTATTTAGATGATGATTCAAACACAACTTATGCATATTGAGAGATTATTCACTTAAATAGTTTAATTGAATTTAGAAATGCTGCTATTGCAGCTGAGAGCAGAATATGGATTTTCCTTAGAAAGTATCTTATTTGCAAATGACAGAAATTATTTAAACTGAATAATTATTAGTATTAAATACATTTTCCATAATAGACTACTTTTTAAGAATTTCTTTCTTTTGAAATCTCTTCTTGATAGATTTTCATGGTCAGAAGAGTAGAATAAATATCTCATTTTCTGGTATGCTATAGTGTCCCAATAGCATGTGCAGACAAAAGTGTAGGAAGCCTTTTCATTAATGAAAATAGTTGTGTCTTCTATTCTTTTTCAAAATGCTAGTTCATGTACTTTACAAAAGTGGGGACTAGAAATGTAATAGCCTCTATAATATAATCTCTAACATAAATAGTTGTCTTTTTATAGTTTTTTGACTATATGTATAAACAGTAGCAATATTGGGGGATGTAAAATGCATTACTATTAGGAAAATTTAGTTGAACAAACTGAAGGCAGTTCAGTCAGGTCGGGGAAGCTAGTCTATCTTTATTTGTTTAACTAGATTTCTTCTGATTCCACCACTGAAGTGTTGATGGGAATAGTTGTTAGCAATATTCACTTCTAAACTGATACTTTTCGCAGTTCTAACCAGTTGAAATATATTTCCCACCAAAATTAAGATTTTATGAATTCATACGCATGATTATTTTATCAGTAGTGGTTATTAATACCTTGAAAACAAATTAATTGTTTGAGATATATTCCATTACAGTAGGCATATAATTTGCATTGATAAAAATACTAAAAATTAAAAAATACAGTATGCTAGAGTTTGAAAGTTATCAAACTAAAAATTATTTGTTCTAAGTCCAAAGTATATATATATTTTTATACAAACTCTTATAATTTCACAACTGATGTATTAGGTTGTAACTTACCAGCTTTTTTATATTATTCTTATTTTTCAACTTTTTGAAATACATTCCAAAGATTTCATTTTGTTTCTTTTTGTTTTAAAGGCTGTCTTTTTGTAGTCATGTCCTCTAGAAAAATGAGCTCTTTTTACATTTTACGCTTTTATGTTAAACGTTATAGTAAGCAAATAGGCACGTAACAGAGCTTAATGCTAAAAGTGTTAATTGTCATGCCATAGCTATTGTATTCATTTTGCATATAATAATTGTTTGGGAGTATCATTGAATATGCTACTGAATAATGGAAGAGAACAAAAAAAATGAACTTAAATTCCATATGGGGTATGTCCTTCCATTACTGTAAAGTACACTTTAGTTGGACCATTACTGATCTATATAAAAAGTGTTTTGCTTTGCTCTCCCTTCTGTAGTTGTTTGAGATCACAGTGCCTCTTTCTCACGGTCCCAAGCCCGTAACCGTGAGCTTTGCCAATCACACGTCCTGCCGATGCATGTCCAAGCTGGATGTTTACAGACAAGTTCATTCCATCATAAGGCGCTCCTTGCCAGCAACGCAAACTCAGTGAGTATGAGCCTTGTCTTTCCTTTCACGTTATCAACAAGCCTATATAAGTGGATTTAAAACATTGCTGTAAGCTTTTGCATTTACGAGAGGTGAACTACACAGTAGTAGCAGCAGAGTGCATTTTGCAAGGGAGCTACCATATTTTACGTGAAGAGAGCGGTACTGAATTAATGTTACCTTTTTAACCCAGCAGAGCAAGATGATTTCAAAATGAAGAATAATGTTTGTGGGATTTGCTTGATGGGAAGAGCTGCAATCCAATTGAGACTTAAGGGAAACATCAGCAAAATCAATTTATTTTTTTTTAAAAAGTAATCAGGGAAAGCTAAAAATACCTTTGCAAATAAGTAGGAGACAACATTTCTCTCTCAATCTCTATTTTCCTAGTTACAATGCTGTTTGTTTTTTTTTTTAAAAAGGCCTGTTTGTTAGGGAATTTTTAACTACAAATCTTTTGTGACATCTTCATATACCAGAGGTGAAAATAAAACAAAATGGAAAGGGAAAATAAAGGGTTAATTGACACTCCACAGGGTTACCATATTGATTTTTTTGTGTGTGTGTGATTTTGAATGAAAAATTCATAGAAGAAATCTGTCAGTAAAACAAGTGCTATTAAAACACTTGAAGAACTCCTTCCTTCATTTAGAGGTCTGAGTGATGATTTTATAATTTATAGATAGTTATGAGGCAAAAAATATGTAATACACTAAGGAAGAACTTATAAGGAAGAACCAATTAATAGAAGTTGAACTGAAATTAATTGTAGACATTTCTAATAAGGTGAGCGAATAGTGCAAATTTCCCAGAGATGTTAAACAGAGATGTATTTTTCTCTGTGGTTTTATTCAGTTTGTCTGGATGTTTTCTGACACATTCCAATTAAATAAATATTAGAGTCTATTTGAATTCAAATTATTTAATTTGTTCATCAAAACATAGATGATAAACAGTGGATTAGAAATACATTAGGAAAACTATGAGTAGTTTTTTTTTTAATTGCATAATTAACAGATTATTTTAAAAAAACCCCAGGAGTCAGTAGTGAAATCAAATTATTGCTGTTTCTAGTTTCTCAGTGTTTTCAGATTAAGAGCTGTTGTAATTACCAGTGCAAGAGTTAATTCTAGCCAGGAAAGAACTACCTGTAGTTGAGGGAGGTGAGCATCCAAGATAGAAAACTGACCAGCACACAGGTTACCTGACTGTCCTGTGAGTAAGAAATTATGCTTCAATAAAGGTAAAACAAAGTAATGCTAGATCAGAATATATACAGTCCTTTTCTGCTGTTAGTTACTGTATGTTTAGAATCTATGGCTTTGTACAATGAAACAGAGAAAAAAAAAATACTAAGATCAGTGCTTCCAGATTCTAGAAAGGAAAGATATTTGTATGTTCCTGGTGGCTGCCTGGACGCTTTTCAGAATCCCACTGGTTTTTTTTTTAATTTGTACTAAAGTATTTCTTTTCACCTTGTTATTTTTCCCTAAATTTTTTATTTATAGGTTTGAATGCTAGTGAAGCTATTATCAAGCCAAAACTTGGCAACCTACTCTCTTGTCACAGTGGCAGATTTGCATCTGTGCATGTATTTACGTACATGCTCATTTTAACAGAAATACATTAGTGACTTGCTTATGTATTACTGAATAGAAAAGCCTGAGGGCACAGCCTCTGGTTTTAGAGTAATGACATTTGGTATTTAATAAGAATTCAAGGCTGGACTATACCAAGATGTGCAGGTGTATGGTAGAAAGAAGAGACAAATGACATCTAAAATAGAATACAAATAGTTTCTCTTTTTCATATAAAATATGTTTTCTGCGCAACTTTGTCCTGAGAATTAAGGTCTAGGTCTTTGCCTGTTCTCCCACTTTTTTTTTTAGGTTTTTTCCCCCTTCTAAAAACTAGTAGCTATTTCTATGTATTTGTGGAACTGGAGTATGTCACTTTATATTAACCAGTGTTTCAGAATGCCTCTTGGATTAATGGCATCTTGAGTTGTACTCTTCTGCATTTATATGGAATGTCATCAAGACATGCACCTCAGTTACAAAATCATCACCCTGTTTTAGAAGTTCAGTGACTAGAGAGAGGCATGGGGAACAGAGAGGACTTCAAAATACATAATTCAGATCAAGTCTTTACAATGACCATTT
Organism: Sclerurus mexicanus; assembly: GCA_013396755.1. Taxonomy (NCBI): domain Eukaryota; kingdom Metazoa; phylum Chordata; class Aves; order Passeriformes; family Furnariidae; genus Sclerurus; species Sclerurus mexicanus. The sequence continues at coordinate 477,917 of VWZF01001682.1, read as the reverse complement.
ACTCTCTTTTTTTTTTTTGTTTGGTTTGGTTTTTTTTTAGTTGAGTTGACAATAATTTGAAAAGAGGTGGTGACATTTTCTGCAAAATGGTTTTGCATCTGATTTTTTTTTTTCCTTGACTTCCGGAGCTTTTCTGGAATGCAATTTTAAATTTTCAGCTAATTACCTGTACTAGAAACCATTCATAAACAAGCAGCTCCATTTATTTTGCTGGGTGCCTCCAACCCTAATAGTGAAATACATGTCATTCTAGTCAAGTTCTGGTAAGTTGGGGGTTGTATCAACATTATCTGCTCATGGATTCACATGTACTTGGTGTTTTCTTCATACTGTCACCTTGGTTTCCTTCTGTAATTAAACACTCCCAGCAACAACCAGGCTGGTCCAGATGTGATGTTTTTTCTGTTTTGTGGGGGTTTTGTTGTTGTTGTTGTTTTATTGTTTTTTAAAAGATAATACAGTAATATACATGTAAATTATCTGTAGTATTTGTCAAGCAGCATCAGGAAACAAGCTAAAGGAAACATGTGCCAAGTGAGGGAACAATTAGTGGAATGAAATCAGAAAACACCAGTTTGATAAAACATGAGGTGATGTGGGGTGATGTCAAACTGCAGCAGTCTTTACAAGCAGAGTGGTTTAATGCACTAGAGGGGAGTGGTGCACTTGGACCATGATCACAGAAGAATGTCCCAGCACCTGCATTTTTGTACTGCTGAGTAATGGAGCTCAGGAGAAAGAAAAGTGCGTCAAATGTCTAATATATGTGTTGCCTTAACAGATTAGGAGGATTTTAGAAATACTACAGAAACAATGAATGAATGACACGGCCCAGATACATGAAGTTAAGCTCAACTTGTTCAAAGTTGTAATGTCACCTGTGGTGATAAAGAAACTGCAAGCAAGGAAGATAATATGCATAAATATTCTATCTGTGGCTCACCCACTAGCTCAGTTCACTCATTCTTTGGTTATCACTACCTTGGCTGCAAGAAAGTGGCAGATAAAGACAACTAAAGTGTTAACTTGTTTATTGTCTTCTGTTTCTAAAGTGAAGAGGCACCACTGCTGAAGTCCATATCTTTAGGTTCAAGAAACCTAAGTGGCTAATGAGCAAGTGTCAGTTAATGACACATAACTTTCACAAAAGAAAGAAATCTGACAAACTGATTTAATTTTTTTAATTAAACTTTTGTGTGCAGGATTCATTCAGAAACTTCTTTCTGCTGTCTTTTGACATCTTATGTGGGAAAACATTTTTGTACTTGAAAAAACAAGATAGAAAATTATGCCTGTTACTACTATGCAGTATTTGGCAAGCAAATATTTTTCATACTTTTCTATTTTCTATATGATGCTTATGTTCTAGGGTTAGATCTCTTTCCAAACTACATTAGCAAAGTACAAATATCAGATTCTAGAAGTTACAGCTAAAACTTGAAAGGTGAGGAGGTTTCTTCAACAAATGGTTGAAGATCCCTGTATTGAGGAGGAGCTTAATTAGTAACAGATTTTATAGGAGTAAAAAATAAGATTATGAATGAGGTGACAGTCTTAGAAAAATATTTTTAATGGGGAGAAACTAAAGCAATCAACACCTAAAAACTATTTTTCTCCCTTGAGTTCTTATGGTAGTAAACCAACAGCATATTTGATTTCACAGGTGTCATGTGGCAAACAAGACCTGTCCGAAAAATCATATTTGGAATAATCAAATTTGCAGATGTTTGTCACAACATGATTTTGGTTTCTCTTCTCACCTTGGAGATTCTGGTAAGCACTTTTTCTTAAAGGACTAAATGTAGCTGTATGTTTTGATTCAACTAAAGAAGAAATTAAAAACAAAGAAAAAGTAATTAATTGTATCTCTTTCTGTATTGATACTATTATGTGTTATTGCCTGTCTTTTGATATATGCTTGTTCTTGAAACATGTTGAAAGGTATGGATTTGCTGTCATTTCTTCACATAAAAATAGGTGAGTGGGCAGACAAAAATTCTGGTAATAGTGCAACTTCTCTGCTGTATTTCTAGACACATCTGAAGGATTCCATATTTGTGGACCAAACAAAGAGCTGGATGAAGAAACCTGTCAATGTGTCTGCAAAGGAGGAATGAGGCCCTCAAGCTGTGGACCTCACAAAGAATTAGACAGATCATCATGTCAGTGCGTCTGCAAAAACAAACTTATCCCAGCTTCCTGTGGGCCCAACAAGGAATTTGATGAAGAAAAGTGCCAGTGTCTATGTAAAAAAACCTGTCCAAAACATCAACCTCTAAATCCTGCAAAATGCGTCTGTGAATGTATAGAATCTCCTAATAAATGCTTCTTAAAAGGAAAGAGGTTCCATCACCAGACATGCAGGTAAAAACTCAGTCTTTAGTTTTTGCATTGTTTCTAAGGCATAAAATTTTTGGTTGTGACACTAGCAGTCTTGTTGAATTGCTTTGTAGTCTTAAGAAAACAGTAAGCCTGTCTTCAGTTCAGTTTTATCTTCTGTGACTTTTATAATCTCTTAATAGGTAAGACTAGGCATAATAAGTATTTTAAAGCATATTTAGTTTCTTGTACTCATATTACTACTACATGTAATTTCTTTTCCTTTTGGTGAAAATGTTCTAAGTTCAAGCTCTTTGTCTTCTGTGCTATTTAAAATCCCACTCTATTTTCTCAAAAAACTGAATATTACAGTTCAAGGAACTCAAATATTCAAATAACTCAAATATTTCTAATTAGATTTCAGGATTTAGTTCTGGAGATAATGTCACTCATTCTCAGTTCCTAAATTTTGGAGTCACCCAGCTCTGGGTGAATTCTGTGAAAAGCAGACATAACTATAAAACAGACTGCCCCTATCCGTCATTTAAAATGAGATTTAGTCAGGAAGAAAACAATGCAATTTCTTTATATATCACATGACCTTTTCTTTCCATGACTGCTACACCCATAGCATTAACAGCATATATATATAAATATGGATGGCTTTAAGTTCTGAGAAACAAGCAGTATTATGTCTGTATTGTATATTATGTGAGGAAAATTCTCATGTACAGTCAGTTCTCTTGCAAATTTCTTAAACCAGAAGCAACACCATTTGGAGCAGAAAGATTACGTATTTGATAATATAGGGGAATTATTTCTATTATATCAATGACAAGTAATTTTTCAGGCACTGAAAATGGAAAAGAGCAAATTGAGACATTTAAATGTCTACTAATGTGTTGCTTATCAAAAATAAACCCTATGTAATTTTTACTATAACATGTAGTTAGTTGGAATGAATGTTGGAATTACACTAGTAATACTGTAATACAATACATTAGTTCATCTTAACGAAAAAATGTCTAATATTAGGAATGAAACATATTAAGTCACTAAAATAGGGGGAAATATTGATAGTAATGGGCACTACCTGTTTTTCTGTTTGGCCTTTTGACTGAAATATTAGAGTTGTTAAACATCAGAAATTATTTCTCCTCTGTCATTCAACTAGTGTCATTTAAATTTTATGTTTGCAGAGGAAAAAAACCAACAGGATTACATAAACTTTACATATTACAAAGCTTTGGCACTGTTCTAGTGCACACTTCCAGCTTCAAATATAAACCATGTGCATTTTAAAAGAACATTCATAACTAGAGAAGTCAGGCATTTAAAAAGCTAAGGAATGCTGTAATAAATATCTGATGCCACCTCTATTGATTTAAGGACTTAGTATTTGAAGGAGCAAATTGAGTTCAGCTTTTCTCTGTTGTGTTGTGGTTGAATCTGATAGGGTTTGAATGGCTTTCTCACTTCTGAGGACAATGTAATATAGTATGCTGTTTCTCTTTTCTGAGGAGTTTGTGTGCAGAAGGAAAGATTTGTATGTGGTGTTACTCTATACATCTAAAACCAATAGTCCTGTGGATGTTAGCACTGTCAAGGGAAATAGAAATACAATCTCCCCCTTAAGAAAGGATTTAGCGTAGCTTTCTCATTTTGGCTCTATCCAGCACAACCTATGTCCGAAAGGAATAAAAACTCTGTAGCATCCTGTTTGTCTTTGAAAGAAAGATCCCTTGCTGTTATCAGACTGCATAAATAGAGGTACCACTATATAACTTTGTGCAAGGTGCCTGAGCCCTAGACATTAGCAGAATCCTGTAGATGTGTTCTATACAGCTTCCTGTGGAGAGAAGTAATCCTTGTAGCTTCTGGTTTTGAAGCACCAATACTTTTATGCATTGGACCTAAAATAATGCCTCTGCCTCTAGTGTTATGCCCTGCTTCAGAGGAAAGGACTACAAAGTCATCTACAAAGCACAGGATGGGAAGAAAAAAAAGGGAGAGGAAAAAAAAAAGCCTGCTGGCTTTTAAGGGAATGATGCTGTTAGCAGCTCTAGAAGTAGCATTTCTACTTATTTTGTCTGTGGTGTTGTTAGACTGCAAACAATGACAGCCCGGGCATTCTGCAGCAAAAGATCACAATTACTGACTTTACTCAGTAAAGAGAAATTTGCTGCTGACTTGCCCAGCACTTTATATGATGACTGAACATCTATCTTAGATCCAACATGCTCAGATTATCCTCATCAAAACAGACATCAGTCACATAAAAAAACTCCATGAACAGCATTCAGCCCAAATCTTTTGAAAGACTAGGTCTATTGTTCAGCAGTTTCCTAAGGAAACCACATTTACGTGGCTACAATGACTCTACTGCTATTCACTCTGTGCTCTCACCTCAGAAATTTATTTTGGTCAGTTTTGACAGGGCCAGATAACTAGTCATTGCATCTGCAAAGCATTTTAGAGCAGGAGAGGGGCTTTCTAGCTCTGCTGAAATGTTCTGAATAAGAGTAAGACTGCAGTAACCTGATCTTGACTGCTGCTAGACACAAAATCACATGGGAAAGGTATTATTTAGCACTCTCATCTGTAAGTAAAGTTCACAAGGAGACATGAATCCTAAACAACTGAACTCCTCATTGTGTGACTGCTTTACATTGTGTACAATCATAGGTGTGTGGAAGAGTTTGGCTTTGCCTCTTCTTGTTGCGTTTTACTGTCATTCAGTACATGAAATGGTCTAAATTTTCAGGGCAGAGAGCAGGAAAAAGGGTGAGTTCAGTGTTTTATCCATTGCATATCTATGGAGTACCTTTTTCTCAGAACAGAGCTACTGCTGACTGCCTATTTGCTCACATTTAGATCCTTTTACAAACTTTTTGTCACTGTTTACAAACTTTTTTGGGGAAAGATCAGTAGAGGTTTGAGAGATTCCCATGAGCTGCTGCACTGATTTCAAATATCTATATTGTGGCACAAAATAATGTTACTCCCTTAATTACAGAGACCACACTGGTGAACTAATCAATGATTAATGACATTGAACACACTGAACCAAGATATGACTAGTTAATAAATATCATGTTTGCAGTCTTCTTCATTCCTTATTGTTTTCCTCATAGCCAGATTCATTGAACTAGCTGATGTGAATTAATGTAACTGTAATGCAGATTTCATTTAATAAATAAATTATTCATTGCAAAGTAGTAATTTGGTATCCAAAACAAGCATACAACATTCTAATTTATCAGCAACAATAATAAGAGTAGTCACAAGCCTGAAACAAGAATTGCCTAGGGAAGAGGAGAGGGACATTGCCTTAATATAGCGTAATGTATGGATATAAGTATGAATTATAGTAATAGATCATAATATCAGTGTTTCACAAACAGGCACACATTTTTTAAGTACAAGTTTTAAGTATAAATGTGATGAAATTCAAAACATATACTTTTGTCTTTTGACTCATTGCCAGTGTCAGAAAAAAACCCACCCAGACTTGTACTTTGTCTCCATTATACACCAGAAAGTATTTAGCATTGTTATTGGAGGGTTATTTTAGGTCAAGTTCTTGTTTTAATAGAAAAATATAATAGGAAAAGGAAGGGTTCAGGGACAAGCACAGATATTATCTTTGTACAAGTTCTATTTTTCAGTTGAGGAATTGGTGAAGAAAAATTCTGCTACCTCCTAGGTATATGTGATTTGTGGTTCAATGCTCCATTTCTGTTAAACTTATTTAAATCAACTAGGTACTAATTCTGTTCATTTCCAGTAATACTTATCAGAAAAATTATAAATAGGCTCTGATTTTTCTTCAGAATGTGCATACTCACAGTATGAAGTGTAGATGCATTCCCACTCAGAGACTGGCTATGGGAATTTGCAACTTGAAAAGAAGTGGGGTCTCTTTTTCAGGATCAGAGTCATAATGTGATGCACATAGACAATTTTCTCTCAGGCTTATTGCAATAGTGGATGAGGTGAGAAACAGTCCTGGGGGAGTAGATGATAGACTTGATTATTACATGATTCTAGATTATCACCTCAAACTTGCAGCATGCAGTAGGTCACAACAAAAATTTCAGAAAAATATTATCGTATTTTCAAAATTAAATTTAAGGAACTACTACTCGAGATTAGAATGTTTCTACAATCAGTCAATGTGGTAAAAAAATATTCCTGTGTATCTGTGACAATAGAATAATTTCTCTTCAGTAGCATTCATTATCCTTTCAGTGTCTTATGAAGAACAGACCAACTAAAATTAGTTGCAAGAACATAAAAAGATGTTAAAATATATGTATTTACAGGAATTAAATATTACATATGGCATTGGTAATGTAAAGGCACACAGATTTCTACTCCAAGTAAATATAAATGATCGTGTTATATTAATGCCCACTTTTTTTCATTTCTTTAGCTGCTACAGACCGCCGTGTACAGTCCGAACGAAACGTTGTGATGCTGGATTTTATTTTAGTGAAGAAGTGTGCCGCTGTGTACCCACATATTGGAAAAGACCACTTATGAATTAGTGAAGAGAGCACTACTTGCTGTGTTGGTGTACATTTTTCCATTAGAACAAAAGAAGAACAGAAACTTTGCTAATATTTGGAATTAAATGTTCACCAGAGACCCTGTGGGGCTTTCAGAGACAGACTTATGCTTTTCTCAAGATGTGAAAAGCAAATGTAGAAATTAACTGGGGTTCATGTTTTGTAAAGAACTTGATAAGGACTTATTTTCTGCCAATGACCAAGCAGCCTAGGTTCTCCTTCTTGTGATTGTTTTTTAAGAGATAATGACTATATAATTTATTTCCACTAAAACCATCGTGCAGCATTTCTGTTTATAGCAGTAACAATTGTTAAAGCTCACTGTGATCAATATTTTTATATCATGCAAAGTATGTTTAAAATAAAATGGAAATTGTATTATATAATGGTGAGATTGTTTAATCATCTGCTTGAAAAGGAACTTTGATTCAGCTTTATTTTCAGGGTTCTTAACAGAGGAAAAGGCAAATAAAAGAAAACACTTTTATGAAAGGAAGACTACTGGCATCGGCTCATACCTGTTGTGTATGTCATTCGAAATAAGCGTTATACGGGGGGTTTCACGACCCAGTGATATTTCTGTCTCTAGAATGAAACTAGCAAAGCAAGTATAGTTAATAACTAATGAAAACCTTGGAGATCCTGTACATTGCCCAAGGATAAGGACTGTGTTTAAAGCACTGCAGCAACTACTCGCATTCCGATATATTCACCTTCTATTTTATTTCTTGTTAACATTCCTAAGGACTAGCATAAATTAATGTCTGTTCAAGATTATTAGTATTAAATTGGAAATACTAACACTGTTTTTTGTTTAGTATCACAGACTACATTGCAAATTTTACAGCTAAATCATTCAAAATGCTTTGATGCACTTTTTCATGTAGTCAGTCAGATATCTTGATCAATGCATGTGTATGTAAAAATATTTTGAAGGAAAAAAATACAATATATTCCAATGAGGAGATGAAAGGACTTATACCAGTCTGGTGTGGATTGACATAGTCTCTACCTTAAAAAATTCTCTTTTTTTTTTTTTAAGAAATTATGAACTCAAACATCTAAAATTCTAAAAAGAGGTAAGATTTTTAACTTGCACCGGAAGAACAATCTATTCAAAATTAAAATGTATCAGAAGTTGTTAAATTATGGAAGTTTTATTGGGTGCGGAAGTGGAACAAGCAAAGCTGCAAAGCAAGATTTTTTGTAACAGGAGGGGGCAGATCTGTAAAAATAATTGTGGACATCAATGATGGTTATAAGCAGCTGTTCTTAAAAGAGTTATTAATGAAGTAGTATTATATCCTAGAAACTTGGTCTGGAGGACTTGCTTTTCTAGATTCTTAGTATTTGGATATCATAATTCCTAAAAGGAGTGAAAGTTACTTTTCACTAGTCAGTTCCCATCATGGGTTGAGTCAGTCTAACAGGATGAGAAACTGAGTTTACACTTTCCACCATACTACAGTATGCTCAGTGTGTTTCCTAAGAGGCCAACTGTTTATGATCCAAATAGGGTAATAGGGTGAAGTTTAGGCATGCAAATACTGGGGAATGTCCTTATTACTATATTGCTTCAGCAACCAAATGCAGATAGAACTTTGGATGACAATTAACACTGATATACAACTTTAGCTAGTATAAAACCGCATAATTCCTATCAGCTGGATTTGTAATCATGCAAATCATCAATGTCTAAATTTGCAATGTCAACATAATAGCAAGAGGCTAATGATAAAACTTCAGTATTGGTAAAAATCTAGGCATGCATTTCTATAGGTCAGCTGCTTGAAGGAAGCATAAAATACCTTAAGAAATCAGTTAGAGAGCAAACTTTTTTGAAGACTTGAGAAAAAAACACTGTAGGTAAATCTCCCCAAACAAGCTTTTAAATTTCTATCCCAGCCCAATACAGAAGAGGGTCAGTGGGGGGAAGGACAAACCAAATCTGGAACCAGAAACAGAGCCTAAGCCAGTATATAACAGATAAAATATGTACTTGTGGTTAAAAAGAAGGAGGGCACAAGTGAAGGTGAAACAAAACTACATTCCATCAACTCATTCTATGTAGAATATAAAAAGTGCATGTTACAATACTTTGCAAATAAAGTAAAAAAAAAAAAACACAACACTAATAAACTGAACAATGCTTACTTTACATGTCTAAACTATTTGAAAAGGTTTCATGAAAACAGCTAACCAATCCATTGTGGCTAAGCAGATACTTGCATTTGTACTGAGCAAGCATACCACACTGCAAAATGGTAAAACCCATCAGGGTAACGAGGTACCGGTAGGCAGGGAGTTTGAAACTGAGAGCAACGAACAAGAAGCTTCGGCTTTGTTACAAACATCAGCTTTCAACAAGATTTACTTTCTTGAATGCATTTTTTAGTCAGTTTCTTGACTTTGCAAATAGTGGACAAACTGTGCTAATCACTAAGTAAAACTAAGATTTACAGAAAGCAAATTCCTGACTTCTAAAACTTACCACAAATCAGGTTTATATCTGACCAAAGAGAGTAGTTAACTGTTCTCAAAGTTCTGCAGATGTGTTGAATAATACCTGAAAACGCTGATAACATTTTCTGATGATCAGGCTTTCCAATTCTGCTTTCTGTGATAATAGTATTATGAAAACGCATTATAGACAAAAAACAAACATAATTATTACCATTAGTATTGGATACAGGCTTCCCATTCTGTATAATAAAATGTGATTCTGTTTAAACCCATGCTGTCACAAAATAATCTGTATAACAGGTCTTCTTTGCATATATTACATAAAGCAGCTGGTAGGTCTACACCATTCTCAGTTTTGAAGTGTTACTTGATTATCAACTCTTTGAAATTTTCATCTTCGCTTCATATCTTAATTTACTATTCTTAAAATATCTAAAATTAGGCTATACAGCTTAAAAGAAGATCTAACAAGATGGTATTCTATATACAAGTTATTCTGCACTAATTCTGAATAGAAAGCTGTTACTGTTATTTGTCTAAAACCCCTGTACCTTGTACAAAACTTACAAGGTGGGTGGGAGGGGGAGAGCGCATGTAACTGCAGTAAATCATGTTTAATGGTAAACAGACTTATGCTTGCATTTCATCAGGAATTTACAACAGTTTCTGTATTCTTTCAATATTGTACTACATGGAGACCATAAATTATGCAGAATAAGCCCTCTCTACCTGTATTACTAGAAGGACATACTATTTACAGTATGAGTGGTGGTACTCTGCTGACATGTTTGTTTAATTCATGTTGAACAAGTTGATAGTAAATCAGTTCTCTTAGTTCTATTTGAAAGACCAGCATGAAATCTTGCATATGTACTGTATCATCTTGAAAGGCTTACTGTTAGGATTGCTTTCAGCATTCTCATTTTCAGTCTTTAGATCTCAGTGACAACTCCAGATGCACTTGAATTTTTACACATATCTCTCTCCGTGATTTTTTTGAAGTATAACCAGCTATCCCATCCATGTCAAAAGACAGGAATGAAAGTATTTATGTGGTCTGTAAGACCACAAGAGATCAAGAGATTAGCCTGAGGAATAGAGCATGTTCTTTTAAATATTATTTAATATTTAATTTAAGAATGTATTCTTTAAAGATTATGTAATTTATGAAATATTAATTAGCTTTGTGTTATTTGGAGGTACAAAAGGTTGCTGTCAAGTGGAAAAGTTTAAAAATGATTGTCAGAATTTTCAGGTTTTGAATTTAGAAATAGAACATAGTAATAATTCTTAATATTATAGAATCTTTACTTCCTTGAAAAAAGTGAAAGGAATAGTTGATAATTTATTTAATACCTTTTGTTTGTTCTCTTTCTCTTTTCCTTTTGCACTGCAGATAAACTTCAGAGAAAGAACACAGGACAACCTTCTGGTTGAGTGATGAAATGATAAGCTCAAATGGACCAGGTATTTAATGATTTTAAATTAATATTAATAACTTATAAGAACTAACAAAATTAGGCCAATTTAATATAGGTTTAAGACTCTAGATTGCCCTAGAGTTCTTAAAAGCTCTAGATAGATAAAAAATTTCTGTAGAATACATATCTAGACTCATCTATATTTTCATGTCCAAACATAATGAAATGGGAACAGTAGAAAGAATTAAGAAGTCACTAATTTTACAATAATAGTTTCTAAAATTTCACTAATTTATCACTAAAAATTTAATATTTTATCTGTAGTCTGAAGCTATAAATTGGGAAACCTTACTTCAGCTTGAGAATGTATTGAATTACAAAGCATAGCACATTTCAGAAAAGAAAAATCTTAAAGCACAATGCTTTGCTCTTCTGTATAAGCATTTCTACTTCTGGCGAACAACTATGGAAATCTTTGATAATTGCATATTACCATTTGTTCCCTTTACCCCCATTATTCTTCTGAGCAAGACCCTGTCATGAAAATAACCTCTTTTAGATTCAGATATTTTCCCTGGGTAAGAATACTGTATCCATTCCTGACAGACACTGACCTTTCAACTGAGTTGCAGCAAATTCTTTATGCTTTTTCTCCATTTAGAATCAGCCATATGTGGTCACTGAACTCTTCCCCTTGGCCCCCTTTCTCAACTTAAATACTTGTCTTAGATTTCTGGACCATATCTCAGCCTCCCCATAAGAATATTTGTATTTCCCTGTCAGCTTTTCTTACATATCACTGTTAACTCTAACCCTTCCATTTCCCTTTTATATCCAATCTCTGAATAAAAATAGGATGGCTTTCCTCTCTATTATCATTAAGATCTCTTTCTTCTCTCTACTTTAAATAATCATGCCAACATGGAGATTAATCTGGTTTTAGATACTTAGTGATACTCTTCACTACACATACATGAAAGCAAGAGTTAAAAAGAAGTCTGAAATTTCACATTCCAAGTTTACAAATCCAATCTGTCCAAGTAAATATCAATAATAAAAATTATTACAATTGAGAGCCCTCTAAAGCAAACTTGCAAAAAAAAAAAAAAAGGAAATCAAATAACAGATGCATAAAGCACACTAGCATATTACACCTGAAACATAAAAGACAGTTTATAATATCACTCTCCTTGTAAAAAAACCCCAAGCTTTAATTCTTCTGGATGCTGGATCCCTGCAGTCCAACAGTGCGCTCACCCAATCCTCGACAATGTCCAGTGCAGCACTTTGGAACTAAATTCAGCCTTGTAATTGAGTTTATGTTCACATGTCATTCATGCTGTGAGAGAAAAAACCCCAGGGCTCAAGGGCAGGTAAGAAGACTTCTCAAACACACCACAAAAACCCTGAGGTCTGTGCTCTTCTTTACCACAGCCTTACCCACCTCCATGCTTTACAGCACTGTGAAGACAAATGAAATGGGGTTACAGAATCTTTCCCAGAAGGATAAGTGCCATTTTTTAAGGATAGATAGTATTTGTAAGCTCAGGTTGCCTTCATAAGATGGATGTGCTTTTGGCCAGCCTGCACACTGTCCAGCAATTTGAATGCAGAGTAGTGCCAAGTCACAGAACAGGCTCAATGTAGTTCCTGGGTTAACATTGAGGTATGCACTATATTGGTTTCAGTTGCTCCAATCAGTTTTCATAAACCATTTAAGAGATACTTATTTTAAAATACAGCAAATGACCTGTAACTGAAGAACTAAAATACCTTGGACTTGTATTGCTTTCAGAAAAAAAATACCTCTAAACATATGAGCAAACACACTGCCTGGAAGGTCAGTTTGAATTAAACTCAAGTAAAATTAAGCTTAAAAAACCCAAACGCTGAAATATATTTCTGAGGCTAAATCAAGTCAGTTACATCCACTAGAGGAAGAGTTAGTACTACCATTTAATTTCATTTCTAAATTATGAACAAAATACAAATATATGCTTTATGTGGTGATTAAGCTTTTATCAAAGGAAATTTCCAAAAATAAGGAAGTGAGTTTTCAAACACATATTAAATACATAATGGTTTCATCTGCCACGGAACTATAAACCTGTCTGACAGCACACTCCTATACTTATTTGCAAGACCAAACAGTGCAGAGATGAAATGCCTTAATATTGCTGCAAATATATTTATATATATATATAAAATCAGTATTTTTTGAAAGATTATTACTCAAAAATAGGTTATGCTTCAGAGAATCCAAGTGGTAGAAGTTGCTACAGTCCCAAAACAGTGATTCACTCTGTCACCAGTTAGGGTCCTGCAGAACTGTGTACATGGATTCTTAAACTAGCACACTCTGAGCAAATTGGGGCTGCAGCTGCAGCTACCAGTGCTGACAGATTCTGGCTGCTTGGCTTACCCCTTGAACAGCTTCTTGGATCTGCTTATAGCTTAGAATGAAGATCGTCTCTGTTGCGGGGCTTCTCAAATTCCCAGGAAGAAAAATCAATATGCAGAAAAGCAAAAATAAATAAATACATTAATACATACAGATCTTGGCTTCTGAGAAGAATATCAAGATGCCAGCTAAAGGCCAGTCAAAATCATTGTGTCTGCAGGAGGAAGCTTGTTGCTGACATCATTAATTCTTCTGATTTTAATGGTATTCATCTTAATGGCATCGCTCTGTGATTAGTCTTCAGAGTAGCAAGGCCTGGTTAATTCCATCAAGCACTCTTGTTCTTTACAGATTTTTCTAACATCGCTGATTACTGAAGGAGGGAAGAACTACATATTTTACATGAAAACTCATTATGTTTACCAGATAGGTAACTATAGCTGTAGAACTCCATAGCTTGAGAAGACATCGTCCATACATTTTGTTCCTGTTTTCATGCAAAATGAAGCAACAGATATCTACTGGAATTCTTGTTAGCTTTCCAAGAGAGCAAGCTTGAAGCTCAAAGCATGCCTCATGGAAAAAGACTGGAGAAATGAGAGAAAATTAAACATCTCAGCATTTATAAAATGTTGATTAAGTACATTTGAAACAGCTTCCACTGGCATCAAAACATTATATAAGGTTCATGAAGTTTTAAAAAAGATAATTTAGACCAAATTGTGGTCTCTGCTGTATTGTTCCTGCCATGAGAGCTTGCTACACAGGGAAATGCCAGTTCTGGTGTATATCTATTTAGAAAATCTGCTGATTTTCTAAATTCATGCAGGTGAATGAGATAAAGTGCTCTTCTGAATGTAGTTTTACCTTTCCAAATTCATATTAGGTGACAGCTGCATATTAGATACAACTGAAGTCTGAAAGTTATGCCACTGGGCATAAAATTCTCACTGAAAGGACTGAATTATCATGATTATATAGGGCATAGATAGATTGGCAAGAAGTAATTTCAATTCATTTAAGCAAATGGCAGTCTGTACAAATATTTCTGAGCTCGTTTACTTTCCAAGTACAAACCTGTGTAGAAGTTGCTTATGCAGGATATATAATCCCAGCCATCTTTCCACTCCGCATAGCAAAACTGTAGAAATGCTGTATGAAAACAGGAAAAAATTATACTTTGGATCAAAGCCCTCAATTTCTTTTCTGTAGTAGGAATGTAAGAAAATTACGTGATGTTATACTCCATTAGTATCAAATTTGCACTGCAGTCAAGTAGCCACTTATTCCTAAGTGGATGACTGTGCCAATGGCATGTTTTGACACTTAAGAAAGGGAAGGATACATCTTGATTTTTGAAATGAAACACAATAATTCATGAGTCGCATACCCAAACCTTCACATTGCCAAGAGCCATAACTTGCCAGGTTCCCAAATGAGCTGAGAGAAGCCAAAGCCTGGAAGTGGTGCAGAAACTGGAGGGGACAATTGCTCTTTCAATGCCCCAGGTCAACAGGTCCAGACTACCAAGTGTGACCTCAGCCTTGTGCATTTTTCTGCTACCACCTTCTGCTAGTGCCATTCGCATGCTGCTTCAAAGAGAGGAGAGCTTCCCTTAAAACCCAAAACTCCCAAGGCTCACATATGGACCATCCCAAAAATAACAAGTATTTCACTATGATGTTCATTTCAGTACTTGAACAGGCTGACTATGGAGGTTTTGGTATCTCTGTTAGAGGTTATCAAAACTCATCTGGAGCTAAGAAACCCAAAGCTGTTTGAGCAGGTTAGATTGGATTACATGAGTTCCAGGGGCTCCAGACTAATTTTTTTCTCTGGTTCTGTGAAAAATGACTGCAGGGCCAAAAGCATAATACCAGGCTTGCTAGAAATAACCCTGGAGATGGCATACCAATGTTTGCTAGTGTTGTCCTTCAGTCTGCCATGTCAGTGGAGGTAGGAGATGGAGATCCACAAGGCAGTACATGGCAATAAAGACACAAGGGTTATTGATGTCTTAGAAATCATGAATGTGCCTGGGAATGGTTACATAGGAATTAGGGCTTATCACTGAAAAACCTTGGTGGGATCAATAGCCCAAACGAAGTGCATGTGCACCAATGCACAAAGCCTGAGCAATAACCAAGAGGAGCTGGAAGTTGTCATGCATCTGGAAAACTGTGATATAGGTGCCATCACAGAAACAGTTCTGGGGTCCTCAGTACAAGACACTGAGGGTCCTGGAGCATATCCAGAAAAACTGGTGAAGGGTCTGGAGCAAATCTTATGAGGAGCAGCTGACTGAACTGGGGTAGTTTAGCCTGGAGAAATGGAGGCTCAGGGAGGTCTTCTGGCTCTCTACAAATACCTGATATGAGGTTTTAGCAAGATGTGGATCAGTCTCATCTCCCAGGTAACAAACAATAGTCTGAGAAAAAATGGCCTCAAATTGCACCAGGGGAGGTTTAGGTTGGATATTATAGAAAAATTCTTCACCAAAAGGGTTGTCAAGCTGCGAAGAGGAGTGGTTGAGTCGCCATCACTGAAGGTATTTAAAAACCATGTAGATGTGGAACTTAAGGACTTGGCAACATCAGCTTAATGTTTGGACTCAATGATCTTGAAGGTCTTTTCCAACCTAAATATTTCTATGATTCCTTGATTCCTAGGACACAGACACCTTCCTAAACATTTCACACAGTTCAAGACAGAAGAGAAGTTATATCCAGCTGTGACCAAAAGTGCTTAAGAAAAACAAGGTTGTACCAAATCTCAGACGTTTAGCAATTCTGTTGAACTATCCAGAAGAGCCAATTTTATTTTATTGAGTATTTTATTTAGCCTATTTTATTAAGTCAGAGATTTTATTACTGACCAGAATACACTAACACTATTGAATAGTTAATAGAATATTAGAGGTGATTTTTGAGACTAAACATAGCTATTGTCTTGTTTCAGACACCAAGCGTACTTGACGCTTCAGGGCTGTCAGGTACAATGGCAAGGCCTACAGAAGAGCAGGATTCACTTAGATATCTAAGACGTGACTGGATCTCTCTCTCTCTCTCTCTCTCTCTCTAAGCACTTGGATTGAACTTCAAACTTCTACTTTCTCAGTTAATAATTTTTATTATTTGAATTTCTTTTCTTGTTTGTCTGAGATTTAATTATTCAATTAAATTACTTAGTGAATTTAGATATTACTAAACCTTTACTATGTTCTTATCCTAAGTAGTTTCACTATATAGTTTTAACATTGTTTCATCTCCATGGTACTTGCTAAGCCTACAAATTGCTGAGTACTCTGAGTACTCTACACATGCTTATTTTTATGCATATACAAAGACAACCCTTTGAGAGAAATCTTACTCTAAGAATATCTTATACAACTTACATATTGACAACCTTCCCTGCAACTGACTCTAATCCCACAAATAATAACATTTTGACTAAATTCCATCATTGTCTGTGTCTCGTGTTACACCTGAGAAGGCATTTGATCTCATACAATACATAGCACTTGCTATTGTTCTAAAAATTGCCTCTATTGGCTTTTCTGTGTGAACAGTTTCTGAAAATTATGATGGTTGAATTTGTGGTCAAGTCAGTCATTCTAAGAAAGCTCATAGAATCCCAAGAGACTTGCAAAGAACAATCAATCCCTACATCAGGAAGCAAAAAGGAAGTGCCAACCCAGTGGAAATTTATTTATGACATGTTTGAAGTCTACTGAAATAACAAAACACTGGACTTAGCAGTCAAACAGGGCATATACAAAGGCAATGGAATTAAATCTTATTTTCAACAAGGGAATGGTATTCAACTAGCTATTAAAAATTGATCTTTTTTTTAAAGTCACTCCCATAAAAGTTAAAAGCAAAAGGTAAATGTGTTCATATAAATTACATTAGGCATCAGTGAGAAACTTTCCTTGAACTTGAAACTTTCCTTGCAGGAAATTGGCTAAATGTAGCCCCTTGGCGCCAAAGAGGTCATGAGCTCTGCGTCAGTGCTAATTCATTTTTCTTCTGACCGTATTGTGTTGGGAAATCCTGATTCCCAGTGCTGAAGTGTAAAACAAGACTTTGAACTCTATGGGATTATGCATATGATATGCCAAACATTAACGAAATTTCATTTCCTTAAACCTGGAAGGAGTGTACTTGCACAGAAAATGTTCAATTGTCTTTTGCAAAAAAAAAAAAATTTGCAAAAGTTTCAGACAATTTTCTCTTCTGAAATGAAAATTGCATTTGGAATGAGAATATCTAATACAATGCAATTTTCTCTCATATTTTTTTTTTTTGTTTGTTTGTTTCTGAAGATATAACCCAAACTAAAACGTTCTTAAAGCAAAAGTAACCTGTAACCACCTTTCAGGAATCTTTCAGTGACAAGCAGATATTCAGCAGGGAAAAGAAAAAAAAACTAGCTCTTACTCACAAGAAGAGTTCAAAAACAATCTAATCCAAGCATGAGCACAATAGAGATCAAAACCACCCAACCAATAGACTTTGCCTCCAAGTCACCTTTAAGCCCTAACTTCTGCTAAATAGAACCCAATCTTGAATGTAAGCCATCAGATGTTGAAAAATATGTAGATAAGGATACCTCAGGAATTAAACACCATTAAAAATCTGAAAATGGTGTTATCTAGGTAGATCAGTAGGAAAGAATACGGTAAAATATTCTCAAAGGTAAGGATTCATCATGGTTACAGCACACATCCCTCAACAGGCAAACTGCAGCACTCCACCTGCATTGGCTCTAAGTATGCCAAGCTTTAGGTTATATAGAGTATGTTGCTATATAAAATTAATGCTAATTCTCAAGTGTTTCACTTTGGAGAAAAAAGATAATATTCTTTTCACCCAATATGCAACTACAATGTGTGTATAAAAACCAGCTAGAATTCAGGACACTGTAAACCTGCTTTACAGATTTTCAAATTTTTGCAGGACCACATTGAATACTCCCACCAGCTCTTCCACTGCTTCAAGTGCTCCATGTATCAGTGCTCATTGTTTGTCTAGCCAGAGCTGTGCTGAACTACTCCTGGTCTATGCTCTGTTTCCTTTATAAAAGGGAATAGGAAGAGCATGCCACAAGCAGCCCGAAATGAGTCATGAGTTACAGTTTGTACTAAAGGTACAGAGCTTTGGAGGGTCACACCTGTAATACCAGGTGTACTCTTACTGCCACACGCAAAGCAGCTTTCTGAAATCACTCTTCCAAAATCTGGAAAAAAAGACTAGTGCTAAAATTTCCAGGTGCTGAAATACTGTAGGAAGGTGTACAGTAGGACACACAGGAGTTCTGAGGGTTAGGACTTACAGCTTGGGGAAGGGTCAATATCACCAAAACATATATAAACTGTCAAAGTTATTCTAGGCAGACAAAATACATTTCTTCAACATGGCAAGACTTATAATTTTGAGTGATCTCTTTCTCTCCCTTGTGTGGTATTCCACATTGACAGTCAGATAATACTTGTCAACAACAAAATTAAAAAAAAAAAAATTGCAGGCATCCCAGCCCTTAGTTAAAATGTTGTGAAAGTTTTTATAGGTCAGTTGTCTAGCCTCTCCTTTCTCTGAATACAGTGGGTAAATAGTAGCTAATAGCTCTTGGGGGAAAAAGTTCTAATAAAATTTGTCTCCAGTTGCTTGTGAAAAAGCAATAGTAGTTCAGAGCTGCTGGCTCTTTTCCACAGTGCCACTTGAAACAGAAGTTAAATTCTGCCTTTGGAAAGCAGATTTTCTCTAAGCTCTCTGGAGAACAAGGGTTTCTCAATGTAGTCAGGGCAGTAATTTCCATTAATAACCGGTGTTTACAATGCATTCATAACCCAAACTTTAATCCCCCTCCAGGCCTCAATGACTAGTTCCTGAGAAGCCATTTACTATTATTTTGCATCCATTATTAGTCCAAGAATGACATTCAGGAGACATTGGGTCACAGTAGTAAAGTCAAAGCTAGCTGTTTATATATCTGTACATAGAATCATTTAGGCTGGAAAATACTTGTAAGATCATCTAGTCCAACCATTAACCCAGCACTACAAACACAAAAACAGCATAAAACAAAAACAAACCATAAACTGCTCCACTACTCCATGGCAATTTTGGAGTGTTTATTATAAAACAGAAACGACAATGACCACAGCTGGCACAGAAGGTGTATGCTTGAACTGAGTTAGGAAGATTAAAAAACTACTTCTAATTCTGGTAATGTGATCAGGTATCTTACCAAATGGTACATTACTTTAGGAAGATGTAGAATTGAAAAATGTAAATAGTACTTTATTCTAGTTATTTTTTCCTTTACTTCTCATCCCATTTTCTTAGCAGTTGCTATCAGATTGAAATGCTAAAACTCTTGAGAGCACCTATTCCATTACCACCCATAATCCACTTAGAGTATGCTATATATCAAGCTTTTTTTTTACCATCGTTAAGGAAGTGATTTCCATTGACATAGTCATTAGCCATCTGACTTCTGCAGATTTTTAGTATCATTATTTAAAAGTGAATCAAAATACTAGTCTTATTTGGGGCCAGTACAGGTTACCTAATACAAGGAGACTTTTTTCTTATTTATATATCTAAAGAATCTTTTTTGTTTATTTGTTTTAATTTCCTTGCAACCATCACTTCAGCTTGACTTCTGGCAATTCTAACCTCTTCCTACTTTCTCTGACCTACAAGATAAAGCTCTCTTTCATGTTGTGTTTAGGGCAGGAAAGAAGAGGTTCTTTCTCAGGTCACTCTTCATCCAGATAAGCCTGGAGACCTTTCTTTCAAAGGTGATGGGCTTTGGGGTGTTTTACATTTAGACTTGTGATTCTTTTCTTCATTCAAGTCCTTGACCTATTTAGTTTAAGGTAATTAAATCAGTATATTGGAAACAAAATTCTCTTAAAACATAATTTTGCTTTTTTCATACTTACATTTTCTACTGACATTTTTGTCTGTTTTAGCCTCTGGAAATATTTTGGAAGAACACAATAATTCTTATAATTTCTTGCTATATATTGAATATATATGCATTGCATTTTATCACAAACCAAATAAATATTTTATAAATATGAGCATTATTAGACATATCCACATCCACACGCTGAAGAAATAACATACACATGTTGTAAGGGGCATTTAAGCGTGTATCAGTACCGCAATGCAGCTGTCCACAAATTGATCCCCCCGACTTAGGGTATAATGATTATTCTCCTTTAAGTCGTATATAGAATTTGAAACCCAAGCATAATGTCCCTCTTCAAGTTAATGACTGTACGCAAGCGCTGCCACACACGCATGTGGTAGGTCAGAAAAAACGCACATTAGGTGTTGTCCCACATCCCGAGGATGTTATTTGATGTGTCAACATTACAAGTTTTTCTTTTTATTAGTCCCTGGAGTTGCACTAATTTTGACAGCTGCTAAATTCATTTTCCTGCATTTTAACTGCTCTAAGACAATCATCATAAAGGGACAAATCATGCTTACCTTTTAAAATGTGATGAAAGCAAAATGATTGTTAAGACTTTATGGTTTGTTTGGGTTTTTCTTTCCATTCAAAGCAAGGCAAAGTACCCAAGCAGTGATCTTTGTTCCTCTTTTTCCCTCCCCTCAACATTAAGAAGGAAACTACCTACGCGTGACCTTTAAAAATACATATTCTGACTGTTTCTAAACTAAGGATAAGCTAATAAGCATTTGTTTAATTAAATAGCTTCTGAAGACAGTTACAGAATCAGATCACTAATGTAAGTATTTAAACAAATCTCTTCTGAGACAATCTCTTACCCATAAAATTTAATTTATAATTAAATTGAATACAAAAGTGAATATTTTTTTGAAACAGAAACCATATTTCATGCTGATGCTTCTCCAAAATGTGCATCACCCTGGCTTTTCCTTATACCTCATACATACTTTGTGATAGATATTGGAAAAGCCCCAAAAAGAATATAAAAATCCTAGCTGTAGACCTTTAGTTTTGAAAGTTAATAAAAGAAGAAGAGCAGGAAGAATTACCTCAAAGGAGGCAGTCACTGCAGGAAAAGAGCCAAGAAGACTTGTGATATACATTTCAAAGGAGGAACTGAAGAAGTTCATCCTTCCAGAGGATCCTCCATCCTTTCAGGTAAAGCAGCAAGTAGGGAATGTTGTCTAAAATGTGGTTAATGAAAATAAGGTTCTGAATTACTATCATAAGCCAAGCTACACACTGTTTGACATTCATTTCTTTCAGGTAAAGGATTCTTCTGAATTATTTTCTAGAAGCAAGTCTAGAAGTGAGTTTCAAAGACCAGAATCTAAAGATGTTGCATATGTTGTCAGAAATCTTACTCCCCCTTTCCATTTATTCAAAATACTGATATTCACATGTGAATTCAACCATCAGGCTGGTTTCACAGAAATTACAATCCTACTTATGATCAGTCCTGCATGTTTTATTTCTCAAGATCCTACACTGACTTGGTCGGTAACAAGTTAAACTGATTTCCCCAAGTCAAGTCTGGTTTGCCCATGATCTCTCTCGGCCCTTGTCTCAACCATGAGTTTTCTGTTATATTTTCTCTCCTCAGTCCAGCTGAGAAATGAAGTGATAAAGTGGCTTTGGTGGGCACCTGGTGTCCAGCCAGGGTCAACCCACCACACACATTTATTTGCAGTAAGTGAAACTTCATATGCTTCCTAAACTCTAAGAATTTCATCAAGTTCCCTTCTTTGGCTTGTAGCAAAATGTTCTTTGAGAAGCAAAGAATCTCAAAAAGCTAGTCGGAAGGGAGAAATTAAACATGGCAAGTCTCCCAAATCTTTGCTTGTACATATTCTATTGAGTAAAGACAGTAAGTGCAATTATTATTTAGAAGTTTCACAGTAGAGAAAAGGAAGGAATTATAAAAATTATCGCCAAAATGTTCTATGTGGCAGTACTGAAAAACAAACTGGTGAGAAATGCGGTTCAGTTCTGATAAAAGCTAATCCTTTTTTTTTTTATTTAATCAGACACTTTTAAAAATTTACATAAATTGTTATTTGGCCTATCAACTAAATTACGTTTTCAGTTACATGCTGATGCACTGTGATGGCATTAAGATAGTATCAATAGTGTCACTAAACAGCAATGTGAAGAAGTTATCTGCAGGTGACATAGACTCATGCCAACAGCAGAATGATCTTAACAAGAGTGGATACCTACTACATGGGCTGCTCTGTCTAGGCGTATTTCTTACCCCATAGCTGACTTCCTTTGAAACAAAGTCTTAAGGTAAATATTTGATTTTAATTCACTCTTAATGGGAATCATAGAAAAATGGACTAGAATTGCCCTCTCCTCTGTGACTTCATGAAGAAGTAGTTCATGTTCCCTTACAATCTAAAGTTACACCATAGCCTTACTCAACATTCACAAACAATACTCCTCAACAACACCATAGCAGTCACATCCTGAGATACTGTCATCTTGTGACAGAATTGAAGGCAGAGTCAAAAAAGACTTAATGGCTATTTTAAAAGGCTTTTCTTTAATAGTTGCCTCAAAGGCATTTCCTTCTTTTGTCTTTTGAAATCTATGTCAACTGTCCATTGTTCTTCAGGGACTGGGTTGACAGCATAATTTTTACATAGGCCCAAATTCCAGTGTTACTTTCCATTTTCAATGACATTTGGGTTCCAAACTGATCAAATACATAACTTTCAGAATTAGGATTTCAAATCTTATATGACTTAGAAACTGTTTCCATGGAGTGCTACATGGCTGCAAAGCACAGGCCAGTGCTGAAAAACACCTGTTTTCCAAGGGACAGCCACCTAGTGCAGCATTGTAGTTAGTTCAGGTGATTTTTCCAAGTCCACCAAACAGCTCCGTGCACATGTATTTTTCACAACAAAAACTTTCTCTCTTCCTTCAGTATTTATATTGACCTAGACTAATATCTTCACAAATTTGGATTATTTATCTGTGATCAAGTAAATATATTTCAGCTCCAATGCATGTACTGGGGGATCGTATTTGCATGACAAATTTTATAAAGGACATCAAGTTATTCAAAAGCAACAGAGTTACTTAAATTACTGTTTGTAATTGTTGCTTGTTTGGTCTCCTGAGAACTGAAAACTTGGTTATAATGAATCAAGGATGCTTCCTCTTTGATCAATATGTGAGATTTTGTGAGGAATTAAATACATCACCAACTATATATATAAAATCATTCAAATAAACAAAAATAGTTCATATAATCAAAGTCTCTCAATATGTCCACAAATTTATGTGTCTTGGATTGAATCTATCTTAATTGTTATGAAACAGAGAAATACATGAAACACACTCAGTGCACATTAGTCAGAAGAATGTGAACTCCACCAAAGCTCCTATATGATTTTGTTTATGAGTTCTTACAGGGTTTTTTACTCCTCTCTGCCTCTCCCCTTTTTCTGTTCAGAAGAACATGCACCTGTCATTTTTTAACAGTGTTTTATATCATGGGGAATTAAGTCATATCTAGCTATTTTCAGCTAGGAACCTAAGAGAAGATGCATGTTGCTTCTTCTACTGTCTAGTCTAGGAAATACTAGTTTAATACCCAGTTATAGAATTGTTCTGCACACATCATCCAGAGCACTATTCTGCATGAAACTGTACCTCTGAAGTGGTGTATACCATCACACTGTAGACTTGGAGGTTGATCCACAACAGAAGGCTAGGTCATTCTAATCTCTTATCCTGTATGTTTTGTCACTTCCTTCTCTATACAGTATCTGCAAATATGCCATATATTAATTTTATTTTGTTTTCAAGATGTTAATATCAAGTAGTACCAGTTTTGAGACAGATAATTGAAAAATACCATTCAATACATTCTCCTTGTAGCAGTGATGTATTTTACCTCATAATGCCAAAAAATCTAGGTGCTGATTTTATTATTATTTTTATTTCACTTGCTCTGCACTGCATATTTTGATCTAATAACACTCATGATTCTACATGACTACAAGTGGTAAATCTAAGACAACCTACAATGATTCTAAAAGCAAATACGCCTGCCATTAATAATTAATTTTTCCTTCTTTATGTTTTAAGAGTTGAATTTCTATAATATATCCTGTAAGAGGAAAAGGGTTTGGAAATTTGAAGAATCACCACAGAAGTACAGTCTGAAACAGCAAACAGGCTAAAAAAATGACTATGATCCGTATGGTTTGCTTCCAACTCAATATATTCTGTGACAATTATTTTCTATCTTCTAAAAGTAATTTGCCTTCATTTCAGAACCATGGGATCATAAAATATGCTGAGCTGAAAGAAACAGACAAGGATCATCAAATCCAACTCCTGACCATGCACAGGACTATCCCCAAGAGTCACACCATGTGTCTGAGAGTATCATCTAAATGGTTCTTGAACTCTGTCAGGCTTGGTGCTGTGGCCACTTCCCTGGGGAGCCTGTTCCAGTGCCCAACCACTCTCTGGGTGAAGGAACTTTTTCTAATATCCAACCTAAACCTTCCCTGATCCCTGATGGGTCCTGTGACTGGTGATCACAGAGAAGAGATCAGTGCCTGCTCTTCCTCTTCCCCTCACAAGGATGTCTCCCCTCAATCTTCTCTTCTCAAGCCTGAAGAGGCCAAATGACCTCAATCACTCCTCACAGGGCTTTCCCTCAAGGCTCTTCACCATCTTCATTGCTCTCCTTTGGACACTTTCTAATAGCTTAATATCTTTCCTATATTGTGGTGCCCAAAACTGCCCACAATATTCCAGATGAGGCCGCCCCAGTGCAGAGCAGAGCAGACAATCCCCTCCCTCGCCCAGCTGGCGATGCTTTGCCTGATGCCTCCCAGGACATGGTTGGCCCTCCTGGCTGCCAGGGCACTGCTGACTCATATTCAACTTGCCATTGACCAGGACTCCAGGTCCCTTTCCATGGCACTGCTTTCCACCATCTCATTCCCTAGTCTGTCTGCACATCCAGGGTTGCCCCATCCTATGTGCAGAATCTGGCACTTCTCCTTGTTGATCTTCATACGGTTGGCAATTACCCAGCCCTCTAATTTGTTGGCATCCAAGGTATAAAGACCAGAATTTTTAAATGAGATGATAGATTAGTTATATTTTGTTACACATTTAAAGGTATCTCAAAATATCTATCCAAGAACATAAATGTTCAACATCTCTTCACACACACAAATTATTTTAAAATAATTGAACACAGCATTAACATACTGGAATCATCTAAACTACTTTTCTCACAGAATAAAATATTTGCATACCTTTTACAGTTCAAACCTAATAGAACTGCTAGGGTTTTTTTCAAATGAAATTTCATGGATTCCAACCTGTTTTCTCCACACCAAAGAGCATAGATTCCTGAGCAGAAAATCAAATAAGAGATGGAATAGCATACAAGTAATGCAGGTGTACTTTGATTTTCACTTTACCATTTCCTTAATTAATAAGAAGACTCTCAGTTCAGTGAAAACAAGGGAAAAAAATTCATATTATCGAGTACATAAGAGTTATGTATTTCCTACAAGGCAATACAGTCATTTAACATATTTGTTTTGGAAAAGGAGTCCTTTTCCTCACAATTCAGGTCCCTTCTCTTTGATCCTGCTGAAAAAAGTACAGATCTTTTGTTTATGGTCAAATCTGTGAATGGAGAGGACTGCACTAGCCTAAGTTTATCATTGGGGGTCACAATTTTGCTGCAGGAATGTATGAGACAAAATATCAGAAGTCAGCTTTGGTATCAAGCCACAGCATTGTGAACTGATAATGAAATTCAAGAGGAAAAAAAATTTAGTCAAGTGAAGAACTATTTTTTATGGAATAAGATGTATTATAAGATGTATGATTATATTTCAGAACAATTTAAGAAAAGACAAGCTACTCCAAATGATTCTTATGGAGGGGTGAAACAGGTCAAGAGATGTGTTCTGCTGTCATCTTCATATTTACTAAGGACCTTCTAACAATACGAGATCCCACTAAAAGCAAGCAGTAAAATATAGTAAACAAGTCTGGAACAGCCCCATTCAGGTGTTCTTTAGGATCCAAAATTCAGGTAGGTGACAACAAATCTAAAACATTTGTAAATGCCCAGAAGAGCATGTGACATGTAGCAGGTCACATGCTTTCTTCCAAAACTAAGCTCTAAAACCAGCTCACAAGTTAAACACAGGCCTAAATAAAATTAAATTGTTCAACCTTTACATGGAAGTCCGATTAAAAAAAAACCCAAACAACAAAAGAAACAACCAAAAACTGTTGTAAATAGTGCACAAAACTTTGTTGAAAGAAGACCACTGCTAAATAAACCTTCAGAGTCACTTTGTAGACAGGCAGAAACATCCAGTCAGTTTTCTGTAAACAACTAAGTCACGCGTCAGCAGAAGACAGCAGCCTTCTGTGGAAGCCTTTGGTTGATATTTAACAGGATTACATTTCAAATCGGCAAATAGTTACAGCTATTATCATTGCAGCTCTATTGCACAGACCAGAAACTCTTCAAAAATGAGCCACAGCCTGTTCTGCTTTGGTGATGCTCTTAGAGAATCTGACAGGACAGAATAAATCAAAGAAGAAAACACTAGATTTTCTTCTAAAATATGACAGGCTAATTTATGCAAGGCCCATCCTTAATCCTCATGAATAAGCAGAAAAGTTTAATTCACCTTGCATTTACAAGTTTTAACTCAGTGCCACAGACATAAATACAAATACTTAGTGATTCCTTGTTTGCTTGTATCTATTCTATGCTTACCCCCCATTAACATATTTTAAGGAGTTAAACTGATCATGTGAGTTACTTCCTGATCTTCAGAACTTGAAAGACTTAAGACTTGTAATTATTCAAAGCAATATTACATGTTTTATTCAAATAAATTCTCTTCTTAGTTTTCATAAGCCTTTTAATTTTTCTTTATAAAACGAATACATAACCATCACTTCCACAGAAATAAGTCTTTCAATCCTGTCACTCTGGTGGCACCTTAAAAATAAACTAAATTACTGTAAAACACTCAAAGTGTCACTACAATAAGACCTGGCAAATTGACCACAATTCAGATCTAAGCTGCTCTTACAAGTTGCTCCATGAAAGTTTTAAAACTCCCAAGCTCCATCTGTTAACAGAATGAATATATTTGCATATTTTCTGTACATTGTTTGTTTTCTGCAGAAATAAATTCCCTAGAGCCTATTCTCCATCTCATTGATATAAACGAAAAGTTAATTCTTCTCCTTTTTAGAGAATTCAAGGTGATTCTAGTTTTCCAAAACCTGAGAACTGCTAAAGAGATTGGAAAATACCTAAATAAAAAAAAAAAGTTAACACAATACTGCATTACTAATGCAAGTTTATCAGTAACTTCAATAAAAAACCTAAAAGGAGGAAACTAAAACTTTCAAATATCTGTAAGGTAGAGGATAAGGCTGGCTAATACTTAGGGCACCTTGATATCAGTGTTTCTGTCTTATATAATTCTGGGGGAAGGGCAGAGGCAGGCAGAGAAGGCTAAAAATTGGCTGCACCTAATTTTTCTGGTTTTGCTTACTTGCAACCTTAGCAGGTTTTCCTTCACATATGCTAAGAAAATAATCAAAAACACGTTTGATAGTTTTTACTGAAGGTTGAAAATGACTGAATATCATCATCTTTGGCACAAAGAATTCCATATATCTAGTCAAACTCCTATAAAACTTGGGTCTTCCCGAACCTTACTCTATTAGCTAACACCTTGTATTAACTGAGAGAAAAGTACATAGAGAATTTGAAACTAAAGCTAAAAAGGTTTTGGCAATAATCACATTTTATAGAGAACAGTTACAGAAAAAGGGAGGATGCAATATAAACTTTTCCAAAGTGTGTATAGAGTTTTTTTGAACATTGCTTCATTAAGCTGTTAGCAGTGCACCAGTAGAAAGTACTATCTACAAGATACTGTTTTATCTTTAGTTGTATTTATTGTGTAATCATGAAATTATGAGATATGGTGATCTTTTGTCTACATAAACTGATAGCATCTCTCTCATCTCAAAGTAGGTGTTCATTGTTTTAATTTCCTGTGGGGAAATGGCATCTCCTGGCATGCTATATTACATGATGTAACAATCCATCTCATTCAAATTATAACAAGTTATCTAATTTTTCTCATTTACTGAAATTAGCCTGAAGAAGTCATTAAAAAAAAAAAAGAAATTTTATAGTTACTGGATACTACTCAAAACTATAAAGGTATCCTTTCATAAACCATAGAGTGAGAAGACAAGAGGAGATTTGCTGTAGAGACAAGAGGAAATTTGACATTTTGGGGGTCTTGAGGAGGGTTGTGTTTGAGAAGGTTTTGGAGTTTTGGTTTTTATATGAAATTTTATATAAATTCTTTATATATATATTCTTTATAAATTCTACTTCATAAAAAGAGATAAAAAATTTAAAAATGCATAAGGACTTTATACAGTCTTGTAACTAACTTGGTGCCACTGCAATTGTCCCTTTCCCTGAGTCACTATAATGAAGCATCTTCACCGTGATCATGGTGAGCCAAAGAGTACAAAGCCTTGAGGCGGAACCTGGCAAACAGACATAGTAAAAGCATGAGATACATGACTTCAGCTTTCATGAAGCACCACAATAGGTTAAAAAAGCCAATTTTAGACTGATTCCAAAAGAAAGACATTAGGTTTTTGTGGCACATTGAAAGTAAACATTTTGTTTCAGAGATGCTGATGTGAAGATTTTAGTTTCAGGTAGAAGCAGCTTTGCAGGTAGGAGAGAGCATGCTGGGGAAAATGTTTGCTTTCTATTGATTTATTAATATGGAATTTTATGTATCTGTTCCCACCCTCCTCCTAATAGGCCTTGACATATTGCTGGCATTTTTTTTTAAAAAGTAGTTGAACTCAGGACACTTAGATTTTTATTGCTAGGGGTCTCCTGGTTAAATATTCAGGTATCTAGTGAGTTGAGGCTTTTCCCATAGGTAAATCATAAGTCTCACAGGCTAACTTCATACCACAGCATTCTGCCCAGGAAGCATCATGCATAAACGAGATTCAGGTCAAATTTCATTTAAAAGCCTTGAGACTTCTATTATACTTTCAAAATCAGTTGAAGTAGGCCAATTGATTCAGAAAAGAGAGCAAGCTTGACTGGAAATTTTATTATCCTTTTTAATATGGAGTTTCAAATAACATAACTGATGCTGCAGAATTACTCTCTGAATAGAATGAAAAAAATAATAAAATGGAATAACTGTCTCCATTTGTGGTTCAATTTTGAAAATAGACACCTATTTGAATTAACTGTGTATAATTTTGAACTTCAAACATAAATATTTTTTTTTCCGAAATTAAGGAATTTACAAGGTGAAAGTACCATTAGAAAGGTGAATTGAAAAATACCTTAATAAATAAAGGTAATAGATAAAGCTGAATAAAACAAGTTTGCAGATAGAAAACTGAAAAACAAAAGTAGTAGCAAAGATTTTCCTAATGCAGAGGTTGGTGGGTTTTGTGTTTAAATCAATATGGAGAATTCAAAAATAATCAGTGTTGACAGCATGCAAAGTACTTTGAAAAGTATACTTTTAAATCATTGCTTTTTTTAGATTTAATTAAGCTGAGTTAATTTCTGCAATATTTGCCTACCCAAAGCAAAGTCCTTCCGACATGATAGCAAACATGTGATGAAATCTTTTCTTCTCAATGGATGTCAACATGTATCTATAGTTTAATACAGGACACTTGATGAGAGAAGGACTCTATTTAAACAACCTAAACAAACTGATACAGTAAAGCAACCGATGATTTGTGTAGAACTAAAAAATACATATCTGTTTTGATTTGTTCCTAGGGTATGGCTTCAAATGGTCTAAAAATGTTAATCTACATGTTGAACTGGAGTGCTCTCACAATGCTCCCCACAATTCCCAATTCACATTAAAACTGAAGAGTTTTTCCAGCTGTTACTGATATATTAATACGACCACTGTGAATGCATATTATTTTCTTAGCCATACATATAAAAAGAAGTATGGGTAATATTTCCAAGATAATTTCATTCAGCTTTGCAATGACATTTTTTTTGTTTTGGAAGTTGTACTTAATTATCACTCTTCTTACTAACAATGAAATTAGCTACATTAGGTGTGCCAGTGGTACCCTACTAATGTTTTCTTAAATACACACACTTGGATTACAGAAGAGTGGGAAAGTGCTAGGGGAGAGTTCCTAAACATTACATCATCTGCAAACATACATAGCACCTATGGAGAGTCATTCTCTCATCTTGATACTTACAAATATTTTCTTTATCTTCTTTCCCTGGCTCTTGCAATGATCTCCAAGAAGGGGAAATAAAACACAGTGCTTCCAAAATGCTGGAGATGTTGCTTCCAGATCACAATCTAAGCTGCCCATCAGTTTGTTAAGCTACAACAGTTTACAAGGGCTAAAAAAACCCACCTTACAGTTTAAAAACTCATTTTTGTAAATCTTAAACCATAATAGTCTAATCAAGGAATTATTATTAGCCCAAATTTGCTTATTGGGGGGGGAGAAATCAAAGAAAAAATGTTATTCGAGAAAAAGCTTGCGAAGTACTAGCTAAAATTGAGTCTATACATTTTCTAGTATTTACACCTTATTTTTGCTGTTATCACACCCTTCCTTTGGGAGAAGACAAAGGCTAATGATGTAAGTTGATGACTGCTTTGTCTTCTCAAGAAGAAGTGTGATTTGGTTTTCTTAGTCCCCTCTAATGTGCTTTCTAGTGTGCTGTACACATTGCTCGTGTCACTTGTTTACAATTCCACATTACAACCAAATTGGCTATGCACAGCATGTTTTGTCACACTGGATACTTCTCTGTTTTCCTTGCAATCCCTAACACTGGTTTTGACCGGTCTCAAGGCTGCATTTCTGTGGTGACCAGTGACTGACCACACAGAGTGGTTTATAGCACCGGAGCCTCTAGCGTAATTTAAAAGGCTTTACTGTCATTGCCTGTCTACTCTACCCTACATTTTATTCCAAGGTCACATATAGTTCATTCTACATAGAATAACTTCATTACATTATTGCCTGTTATTGAAAAATTTATGTAACAATAAGCACCATACCACAAAATTGCACAAAACTGCACAAAGCTAAGTAGAAGACAGAACAAGTCATTCACAGTAATCTTCTGATTAGGTAATTGCTGTTACAGCTAAACAAGCCAAAAAAAACTTCCAGGAACACTGGGACAAGGTCCAGGCAGAGCCTGATAAACCTGAATTTCACGCTGTTAGCTTAACTCAAAGACCAGTGGCATTTTTTCTAGTAATGGCAACACTTTATATATGGGGCTACAAGGCATATGGGAGTGGGAATCTATATCCAATATATTCTCCGTCATTTCTGATATGCCTGTTCCAGACTATGTGCAATGTGTTTCACTGTTACTGGCATTAGCAAAGTGGCAGTACAGATGCAGGCACAGATTAGCATTCTTCAGTAGCAGTTTTTGAGCATGACATCCTGAATTTTCCCCAAAATATTCCACATTCCACATCTAAAACCTGGGTTTAAGTACTATAAGAATCAAAATCTTTTGGACTTTATTTCACCATACCAAAAATCAAAACATGAAAAATAAAAGGATTCATTGTTGTTCTTACAAAATAAAAGATCTTAAAAATACACTTAAAAAATTTAAAATTTCAAAATTGTTAGGAAATCTATGAAAAGCTTACTGCAGCAAGTTATATCTTGACAGAAATGCACAAGTAAAACACATTCAGCAATTGCTGTTGGAATTACAGCACCACCTAGTGTGCCCTGGAAACGCTCCTAAGGGATGCCTTTTTATTTTTGATTTATGTTTGCCTTTGGAATTGAAACCACGTCCCTCTCATTTTTGTTTTTCATGATTCTTGCAATTTGTTTTATAAAATTGCAGTCTGAGTTTCATTCAATTCATTGATTTGACTCCATCAAATCATTTCAAAGCAATGAAATTACTTATTTCATTTCCTAATGAAAGGATCTACAAGACCTTCTTTTCCTTTAAACCTCTTTTTAAGGAAATGAACATAATTCTTCTGGCATGGAAGGAGAAGCCTGTCTTCAGAAACTAAAATGGCACAGCACAAGAACTGACTACCCTCATAAACAGCCAAACTTGGGCTCTCCAGGTTTTCAGACTTCTCAAGAAGTGAAGAACACTCTCTTCTATTTATCCTGAGTATTTTGAGTGACTACAAAATAAACCCTATATTAAGCAATTAATTGGTTAGGGTTTTTTCCCCACTGATGAACAGGATATTCCAAGACAACCCTGGACACAATTCAATATGATACTTGATAATGGTAAATTGCCTTTCATAATCTTTTTCTCTCATTACTATGCATATACAGGGGAGGACAGTGGAACGTTTGGATAGGGGAAGTATGTTATTTATTTACTTATTTATCAAGATGGAAAAACAGCACTAGAATTAAAAAAGAAGAACAGACACAGTGATTGAACAAGCCTTTGAATTTGTGAGGTCACAGTTTAGTCATACCACTCGACTACTTTCAAATTTGAAGTGGATATACCAGTGTGATTTTTTTGTCTTCTTCTCATAAAAGATAATGATCAGAAGGAGCGGAAAACCTCAGCCCATTCAAGCATTCCACAACACATTTGTTTATGTACTATTTAAATATATTTAAAACTTGAGAAGTTGAAAAGACCCATTAAAATCTAATATGCACATGCAAATTTGAAATCACTTAGACTAACCTATGCAATTGCAATAGGGGAGTATGCCTATGCCTGCATGAGATTACACTCCCATCTCATTCAGTGAGTTTACTGCTGAACATAACTGACTGCTCCTGAAAGAAAGACTGTAAGGAGAAATAGTTAATTATGTAGGGCTTTGCTTTTACTGTACACTGTTCAAACCCTGAAGACAAAGGTAGTCAGGTTTCTAGATTAAAGGGTTTGCCTTGAAGAAGGGCAACACCAGTTGCAAATGGCAGGAACTACCTATCTTTGTGCAATCACCCTCTGATTAGAGCACCTTTCCAGGAAATAACATATCCTCCTAACTGATAAGCTATGAGTGGGCTATAATGGGATCAGTCTCCTTCCCCTCTTTGGTAAATGTGCCTCTGTGCTGAAAAGATTCAAATATTTAATGCACAAGAGACAGTTTGATTCTGTGACCTAACAAGAAAGACATTTCCCATGGGAAGCTCTGAGGTCTTGTTTTTGTTCACTGTGTCCCTTGTGCACTTATTCTCAAGGCCTCCAAGTAAATTGCTCCCAAGAATGGTTTATGAAGGAATTAGAGATGCAGTCTCCTTTGTCCCATGGAATTTACTTCATCACAAAGCTACAAAGCTGAAGTTCTTCAACTTCCTCAAGAATAACTGTATGCTATTTATTAAATCTTGAATAAAGACTAACAATGGTCCAAATATATATATAAAGGGAAAACTGAAAACCTGATTGTAGTTACATTCACCACAATCAGTTTTACCTGTATTACTTATTTTTTGTCACTGATCATAAATTGCTGGAGCAACAGTATTCTACCAAGCTGTTACATGCTTTATTGCAAAACCTAACAAATACAAGGGTTTAGAACAGAAGTATATTTTCAAATATAGTGAAGTTTAGGAGAAATAGCTTTTTAAGACAAAATTTTTCTTTTATTTACATTGCTATCCAAATTTTAATTAAATTAATGATATGGAGGACAGTACTCACTTCAGACAATTCCTGAGTAGGTTTAGAGGGCCAGATGTTCAGAATTAGGTAGGTAATAATTCACAAATAATAAGAAAATACCTTTCATTGGATACATGAGTAGTTGTTGAGGTGTAGGAAGAATGGAGAGATAAGAAAAAAATAGTTATACCCATGTGGAAATATTTATTTAAATTAACATGCCTGTAGACTGTGTGATGGTATAAAAGGGTGGAACATATCCTAATCATATACTAGTACTTTTCTTTTATATGGGTTACAGAAATATCTGGCATGTGGCAAGGCACCAAATAAATAAAAGCAATGAATCATTCGAAGGAAATCAAAGTAAAGACTGAAAACAGTTGTACAATCAAAATTAAAATCTAACAACAGTTTTTATCATGCATAAATGAGGTGCATACAGACAATAAGCCCTGAAGAACATATTTATCAAAAAAAGGCAGAAAACAAAAACAAAGAAACAGACGTTAAGTGCAAGATAACATTTAGAGTTATTTGTGAAACTGTGGTGATAAAATACTATCTCAAGTTAAAAGCAAATATCCTCCAAGGAAACAGGCCTTCCTATTTATATGTCATCATATGGCATGAAATCAAATTTTTTTCCATTGAGCCATGAACACAAAAACCACTTGTAAGTTCAGAAACTTGGCAGTATTCAGCAATAGTGTATTATAGTGTCATATTTTAAGAAAAGCTAAGGCCCCAATTTTTCTTCAGTTGTGTTCATTAAAGATAAATTAACCATGAAATGTACTTTAAAAAACCCTTTCTGTGAGCCTTTTTCCAGCAGAAGATGTCTAGTCTTTGAATCTCAGCTAAACTTTTCATGGGGAACAAATAAAGTTTAAGTCTTTCCTTGTATGCTAAGAAAAAAATATTTGCATTAAAAAATTAACTTCTCATCTTAAACTATTCTTCACTTCTTCTCAGATATGAGAGTCAGGAAAGTAACCTTCTCAATAGAAAGAGGATAGACTGCGTTGCACTGAAAGATAATTACTACACAGCAGCACCTTTCACTGTGAATATGCAAAAGCTGCTTTGTTTGCCCAGTTATTGCTTAATGATTTTTCTAATAATTGCTATAATTATTATCATGACTTTCTCGCTTCAGTATGTGAAATTCTTATTTGTTTAACAGAGAAGTTTGGTAACGCATTTCCTTGATGGCACTTGTTTCTGCAGGAAAGTTGCATCGAGGCAAACTCACCTACTCCGTAAATTTACCATCCTCCAATTTGCCAGCACCCAACACCTCACAAAATAGTCAGTTTTTTGAAGATGACATAAGTAAAATAAAACCTCCAGACTAGCTTAGTGTTTTGAGCTCTTCCTCCTAATTTCCTATTTTAAAATGCTGGAGAAATTGCCTGATCTAAACACATGACACAAATGCCTTTACTTTGCGTGCTTGTGATAAAATAAAACTACAAGTGAAAAGTTAAATTCCAAATAAAATCATATCATACAATTATTTACTTGTAAGAAATTGACCACTGCTCCAAGAGACCTTAAAATTACAATACACTGCTTGTTCACCTAACACCTTTTCCATCTTAGCACCAGGTTTTTGCTGATGCCTTTGAGCTGTCAGATTTTTCCAATGTAGCTTCATGACATTTTCTCTAGGTAGTAGTCACTCTGCCTTGGTTCAATCCCTTAGTTATCTCCTACAAATCATCTACATGGTTTAGAGTACTTAAAATGCCTATTCCATTTCACCTTCTTTCCCTTGCGTACCTTTCTGTTGAATCATTTGATAAAGTCTTCACCCGTATGATTGGTATATTCATCCAAGTCAGATCTACAAGAATGGACCCCTCATATAACCAAGGAGAATCAGGCAGTAGCATAGGAATGAAAAGTCTGTGGGTAATATTTAAATTCCTTACAGATGTCTCTTTTTCTATCGTATCTGTCTTATGATTTTCTCTCTAAGAAGACAAAAAAGCAAGCATAGTTGCCTTAGAGGCAGCTTAGGTACAGTATCAACTAAAATATAACATGCTACAGGGAACTTACAGGAAAAATGCACTTAATAAAAATGCTCAGCGCCAATAGCCCACCCAGTATAAACATATGTTGGCAACAGAAGATGTAATTGTTTCTCTGTCTTTACTATATAACTTATTTTTTCCCTCAAGCCCTCTTTTTTAAAGTGTTTGGCTGCATTGCTGAAAGAATGATCATCTGTGAAGACTTGCTAAGTACCTGCTAAAATATGTTTGTACTTGATATTGTGATTGTTATTGTGTAAAAGAAGCTAAGTATTGATTTGGAAATAAAGCCTGAAAATGTTATCAGTGGAAAGTGTATTTGACCTTCTGGGCATGTGAACATTGCTGTGAAAAGTTTCCCTAGGGCATATGAGAGTTTTATAGAAAACAAGAAAATTTAAAAACTTAAAAGTACTATTGCAATCAAGTATTACAAGAACAATCCTTAAACCAAGCTTACTAAGACCGAAAACAATCAGAGAAGCAGCAAAAAAAATACATTAAAACAAAACAGCAATATGAACATTAATGAAGAACAGGCTGATTCTTATGAAACAATAACCTCATGATTTTGAGGGACACAGGTTTTTTTCCCCAAGACCTTGAGTTAATTCCACAAAGGGTGTTATTTATCAAATTATTTATTCTTTAGAATAAATATATCAATAAAATAAGTTCAGTCTTTTTCTAGTGGTTGACTGCCCAATGAGCTATCAGAGAAGTGACCTAAGGCATCTCTTTTTCAGCCACTTATTAATCAAGAGTCAAAAAACACCATAAGAGATAAAAAAAATGAAAAGCTGTATCTTTGGTAAGAGGGAAAACATGACACTGAAAAGGTTAACCTACTGTATGGCAGTTTGACCAGCTTACAGGCAGGCTTACAATGGAGAGAGAAGCTACAGATATTGCCGTTTGCTCAAAAGACACTGTCTTGCCAAACTTCTCTGGGTTGTAACTAAGCCAGATGGCCTTAGTCCATGGCTTGTAATCAGTCAAATATAAAGGAAGGCAACAGTTCCAGCAGAAGAAGAAATAAAACAAAACAAACTTTAGAAATACTAATGACAACCCATGGTAACCTCAAGTTATATCCATCCATAGATCTGTTGCAGTAATTGAAAATACTTTTTAAAAGAAAAAAAATACCCAAACCACTCCCAATATAACAAATTATGCCTGTTCTGAATATTTCAAAGGTTGTAGCTTTTGGAAGGAGAAAAGTAACTGCCTGCAAACCATCTTCTGCAATGTCTCAAAGAGAAATGAATGGAACTATATTAGAGTCTTTATTTCTTCATCAAAACTGTCAAAATCACAGCAACAGCAGTTTCTGGTTGGTGGGTTTGACATAAGGAAAAACCACCTTTCAGCTTCAAAAAGGATATGTCTAAATGGGGACCAGAAGGAAAAATTTATTTTAATCTACCTGAAACATTTGACTTAATCCAAGGTGTAACATTTCAATGAAACTTTTGGTTTGATTCATTTAAATTTTTCCCCTTTTCTTCCTTTATTTTTAACATGTTGACTTCTAAAGCAGAATTGGACATTTCAAAATGAAAAAGACTACTGTTTTATCCTAGGAATAAATTGAAAGAAATATCTGCATTTTGTATTTTGCTCTCCATCTTTAGAACGGTTACCGAATTTCTTTAAAATTCTCCTTACAAAATGTTAAAGAGCAACCCTCTTTAGATCTACATGCTACAGAATCTAGTTCTTCTGTCAGATGCCATAAAGAAACACGGAAAAACCCCTACAAATTAAATCTCATTGCAGTTTAATTTTGTTCTAAATACTTAATTCTTCTTGCTATTCAATAAAATCTAATTATTAAATATCTGATATCTATCACTAATTGACTGGATATATTTAAGGATGTTTGCTCTTTAATCCTTCCCTCAAGAAATATATATACTTGATGGAAAGAATAGGTCCAGATATTTTTCATAATTTGTCATAAGCCACATAAGGAATGAAAGCTGATTAATATTTGGTAACATCCATTTTTACAAAGATCTAGAATATACAACAATCAAGGAAGATTTTTTGCTATTTTCTTCTACCCTGATAAACAGGCTTCATTTCAAAGGACACCTGCATACTTATCTGTCAACTAGACTCAGACACACTATCATTTAAAAAAATATCTAAACAAATATTTCAAAAATGGAAATACGTCTTTGATTCGTACTGTGAAAATGTGGGAAGAATACTTCTGAAAGTCTTACAGATCCTTTTCGTTAATTCTAATACCACAAAAATCAATGAATATTTTTCAAAAACAGCAATTTCTTACTGAATGCAACCATTGTGCAAGTTCAGACTTGCATTCCTGTGTGTATCTGATATTTCAGTTCTAACAGAAAAAAAAAAAGTTCACATCAAGAGAGCCATAAACCTCAGACAAGTTTTCCTAAGTCAATACATGTTTTTTAAATACTTTCTGCAACTCAGAAGTAATATTCTGCAAAAAACCAAACCTTTGAAGAAGTTTTTGATTAAAAGATTTTACAATTTATATATAGGAAAAATGTTTTATAATCAATAAAGCCTTTATTTTCCAAGACCACTTTTTCTCAATTTTCACCTTAGACTGTACCCCTACTTCTGATCTGTACCTAATCACACAGCTTCTCCCTGTCTGCCTTGCCTTTTTTACCTACTGAGCCATCATTTGCCTTCTCTTCTTCAGATGCACTTCAGCACTGGACTACCCAACCTGCCAATCAGAATCTCTCCATCCCACATGGCAATACTAAGAACACTGACATTCCAGAATAGAGTTGGCTAGAATGTCTTCATTGCTGTAACAAGCATCAGTAATGGAAAACATAATTTTGTACCAGTAAAACTCTATTTTCTTTATTGGTGTACTTTCCCAAAATGTAAATATCCGCTCATGAGCGTGCTGTAGAAAGGTTAACAGAAGTTCACTTTTTTCCTACCGTTAAGTGCAGAATTTAATGAGGGACTCTCCCAAATGTTATTACCACTGATAGACATCTATTTAAGTAGAAGGCACATTACACCTTGCAAGATCTGTATCTTTGGGGAAAATTTCCAGTCAAGCATGAAGTATTTAGCATTTCTCCACAACTATACTCAGCTAGTCAATCCATTGCAAACATCCAAGTGTACAAAAGTCTCAATTTACCAACCTGGACTTTCAATTGATAAAGGAACACCACACCCTTTTCCTTTCTTATTTATTTACTTTTGAAGCACTAAACACTCCACCCTCTAATTGCCAGAAAAAGAATTTGACAATAGACTTCCAAACATCATAGAAATTTAGAGAGATATAGAGCCAACTGTGTGCATTTATAATTACCTATAATTTCTCAATTTATTTATGGATAAAGTTGGTTAACACCCTAATGGGGATTGAGCTGCTCAATTCAAATGTCACAATAGCCAGAGAGAGCTGCCAAGTTCCACTACTGTATTCCAGAGCCAAGATTATTCTAAAATTATTTTCTACTACAGCACAAGCTAGATAAACAGACATACTACATCCAATTTCAATGTAAGAGCTAATACAGCATTTTCTGAATCTGAAGCTTTTAAATTACTTGAGAATTTGAATCAAGTCACTTTTTCCCATTATCATTCAGATGACTCTTTGTGGGTTGAATCCTAGTATGGGCCATTCACCTTGTCAGTCCTTTCCAACATGGAATATTCTGTAGCTTCTGTAATTAATGGCAGGTTTTGTCTATTAAATAATTTTTAAATCATCTGTATTGAAAGAATTTTCTGAAACAACATACTATATTTCAGCATTATAATGCTCTACAGTATTATTATCAAAGAGAAAACATCAGTTGAATAGAATAGGGGGTCCTCAATTTACTTTTTTTTCAGCCACGAGGATGTGCATAAGAATAGCAAGCTTTTGTCACTCAGAACTACCATTGTTGCCTTTGATTATATATTTCATAAAAAATAAAAGGACATAAAAACTACTTTTTTGTTAAGAGTCAAGAAAAGAGAAGAAATGCTGACTGAAAACGTGTATCAAAACAAGCTTGTATTTGAGAGTTTTTCTTTCACACTGTTGCTATGGAGATATATGTGTGTATATGTTTAAGATATGTAAGGTAGAAAACCAGCCCTTCGGCCTTAGCCTGACAGCTCCGCAAACCCTGAGAGACATGTATGCAAAGACTCTTTTATCAGTACATCTGGAAGTGGGCAGGAAGTACCAGCCCACTGGACCTCCACCTATTACTTGTTTGACAGCTGTGGGTTAATGTACGAGCAAGGAGACAATGGGCAAACATGATGGGGTCATCCTTAACGCAGATAAATGAAATCTGATAAAACACAGGATTTTACAAGGCTGCTAATGACTCTCAGGAAGCAATGGAAGGAAGACATGCACTATATACAGTGTTCTTTCTCTACTTTAAAATGTCTTGCAACAGGACTTAAAATTTGAGACCAAACAATTTGCAGGTGAACTCCCTTCAAGCCTTGAGGATAAGAGAATATGACATCCCGTTTCCTTCTACTCTTACAAGTACAACCCACAGCTCAGTTCCTGAGGGTAGAGGTCTGCAGGGATACAAAGGAAATGAAAGGAGATCTCAGCCAATTTAGGTACTAAGCCTTGGTTTTCCTAACAATTTTGCTTAGTACAATCAGTTAACCAGGGCAGTATTTTTTGAGACTGTCTCATTCAGAAACACAGCCTTAAAAAAAACCCAAAAACCAGCAAACAATTAACAAACAAAGCAAAACAACAAAAAAAACCCTAATCAATACACTAACCAACCAAAAAAACCCTCACTCTTACTATCTCACTCTTTCAGGTGCCCTAATGTCACCAG
Organism: Sclerurus mexicanus; assembly: GCA_013396755.1. NCBI lineage: Eukaryota > Metazoa > Chordata > Aves > Passeriformes > Furnariidae > Sclerurus > Sclerurus mexicanus. The sequence goes on along the minus strand of VWZF01001682.1, from coordinate 437,146 downwards.
GCTAGCTTATCCAACTTGAGTGGTAACTCACTTTGAGAAACTGTTCCAGTATTTACCACTGTGAAAAAGACAACAAAAAATGTTCTGGAAAAATATAAATCATTCAATAAATCACATATAAAAACCCAGGATAAAAGGCATTTAGTTATCTGCACATACTAATCAAAGAAGTCTGTCCAAGTCTGTCATGCCAGTTAGACTGCTAGGTACTTAAAGAAAAGGTCATAAGCCAGTCAAGTGTAATCAATGGTTTCCAATGATGCAAAAATGTGGAACAGCAACAGTGTTTATCAAAGTATTTCTGTAGAGTTTGCTTTTTTGATTTTTTTTACGTTTTTTTTTCTTCCTATGATGAGAAGAGTGTATAGAAGAAAAAAACAAAAACAAAAAAAAACAAAAACAAACAAAAAAAAAACAAAACAAAACAAGAAAACCCCAAACAACAAAAACCCCTCCACAATAAGACTAACTTCATCTATCTAACAAGTCACAGATACCAGAGCAGCATAGAGGTTGTCTATATTTGAGATGGGACAAAAAGGTATTGTAGAATACTTAGAATACATTTAAAGAAATATATACATATATGTTAAATTACATATAATAATACATGCTATAAACATGTTTATTATATATAATTACAAAAATATATTAAATAAACTGAAATTATTTTAATGGAAAATTTGTTTTGTTTTGTTTTTATATTTATAGAACCAAAGGAACTGGAGAAACCCAAACATTATCAACTACTTCAGCTGTTTTTTATATATATATATATATATATATCTCAACTACTGAAGCTGTTACGGTGAAAGATGCTAATGAAATAAAAGAGACCAAGGTGAATCTGAACTGAAATTATGAATTGGTTATGTCTAGCTAATTTTTTATTTAATTTATTTTATTCATTTAAATCAGTTGATGTCTCTTTATTAACTACTATACATCCTATGAATAGGATAAAGAAATAATAACAGAAAAAGTAGAACTTTGTCAGTTACAACGCTATATAAATATACATATGGGCATAAGTATATGATACTATGTGTAGCTCATAGAATACATTATATATAGTGTATGTATAATATAGCAATTTCAGAAAGGGTGCACAAGCAACGTAGAGAGAAAGCATGGATACAAGTCCACTAAAAAGCCCAGCTTTTTCAGAACAGAACCTTAAAACTCAGAACTTTATTTCTGTAGAACAAATGAGTGAAGCCTAAATCAACAGTCAACACCATATAAAGGTATTTCTGTCCTATGCAATTTCCAGATGATTTTTCTTTTCAAAATTCACTGCCTTTCTTGGGATCTGCCATTTCAGAATTGTTTTATTGATATGCTTTGCTCTTATTTTCATTTATATACAAATGACTACTGTTCTTTGTTGACTTAGAAAAAAAAAACCCAACCAAATCTTATTACATGCCATTTTGGAGCTGTAAATGATTAAATATTGATTTTCTCTGGAAAAATTTTGGTCTGATTTTTATTGTAATCTGACGCATTCTTGAAAACAAGCATGCACTTTAAAAGAGTGATTTTTCTACACATTCAAATATGATTATATTCAAGTTTTAGTTTTCATCTATTAGTCTCTGGCTGATCAGGCATCAGGAGACACAGCTGGTTTTGGTTAAATTTAAATAATTATTTAAAAATAAACCTGATTTATACTGAATATTTATAGAAACTTATTGCTTTCATATTTTATGTAATAAATTCAGCCTTGATAAATGCCAGCTCACAGCTGGTTGTAAAACAAGATCATTAAGTCAGAAAAGATATATGTTTTATAAAAAACACGAGGGGTGGGGTTTTGTGTGAGAACGTATTTCCTTTAAACAAAGGTGTAACATATCTGTGAAAATTACTAGTTCTTGTTCACAAAGATGATTAAAAAAAAAATCTTAATTTCTATAGAAATAAACCTGAGAGAAAAATAATCATAAAGTTAAAAATACTTTTAATATTAATAACATATGAAAACATCTGCAAGGATACCTCTGAACTTTTAAACACAATTTATCTTTCTGCTGTTTAGCTGACTCTATACTTTTGCTGCTTCTTGACCAAAAAAAGTGACTGAACAAGAAAATCTCTCAGTATCTGGCTCTGTCAACTGAGAAGTACTGGTGATGTCCTCACACAAAATCAGGTTTCTATATTAAAAATATAAGTGACAAAATCATTCACATCAATGCTGGAACCTTTCTAGAACAGGCTGATGAACATGGCCTGGTCTTCCTTCCAGCTGCCCCAACCATTAATTTGCTGCTAATGGCATGACGGTTACTAAAACTGAGTGCACTTCTACAAAGTAATTCTTTAGTAGTTTCCACTTCACTCATAACTTCAGCAACAATGCTAGAGAGGAGCTTGGGAAGGAGACAACACGGAAAAAAGGAACCAAAACGAAGAGTAAAAAATCCCCAACACATTACACAAAGAAAAAGTCTGCAGTCTTTGAAGGAGCATCTGAGGGAACATCAATGCTAACGAATTGAGACAAAACATGTCCAGAAAATAACTCTCAGACCAGGTCCTATGCGAAGTTCAGTTATGTATCTGATATTTCATAATATATTTCTCAAGCACTGGTAAGAATCTCAGTATTGAGTCCAAATAAAATAAAAGCTAGATATCTAAATTGCCATCAAGTAAGTGTTGCTTGATTGCTGTTATAGATGACAACTACTTGTCAGGTACACATGAAGAACTTGCATACAAATTTTGGGTTTAAAATTGTCTTCACAATTATACCTTAAAAGTTGTATCTGACCAGTGTTTTTACTTCACTGTTTTTGAAAAGAAAAATTCTTTCATCATTTTGAGACTGAAGTGTATTAACAATTATCTCCATACATCTTTTCAGGTTACTCAGATATTTCCTAAGCTACTTTAGCTAATTAGCACAGCTAATTTACCTTCTTACTTTGAAAAGCCATTAGGCCAAGCAAATAAATTGTACTGTTACTGCTTATTCATTCTGCTATCACCATAGCGTTACTCTTCTTCCAGTTTGGAAACACTTCAAATTTATCACTTTTGAGGCTCCTACATTCAGCTCATCCCCATCTCCATTTGTGAACAATTCTCTACTCTGTTCTGGTCCATTCACAATTTAGGTTGCCCTCTCCAAATGTAGGCAGTAGATGCAACTTGGCAACAGAAGACAGTACCAATCAATACAATACCATCGCTGAGGTGTTACTAACCTCTGTATAAAGGCTAGCTGAAACAACAAATAGTTATTTATACAGACAGGCATCACTCTCTATCGAAACAAGTCTCTGCTCTATGGTCGAGGCTCTGCCAACTACGTGGTGTCCGGGAAACAGAACACAGACTCTGAGTGTCTCCATGCTTATCTGGGACTGGTAAGATCTTAAACTCCATAGCTGCTTCTGAGTGGTTTTGCCATGCTCTGCACTGCACTTCACAAATGAGGGGAAGCACCAGTCCAGGTCAGCCAGTTTTCTTGTCTGTGACCATACAAACATAGGAGGACTTCAAGGCCTTCTCTCCCATAAATAAGGATTTAACTTCATGGGCAGTCAGCAAGTATGCTGAAAGTCTATGTGAGTCAAGGTCACAAAAGCAGTAGTATAGTTATAATGCATGTTTTGGAGCAGATAGCAAATACTTCCAGATTTCTGTATGCAGTTAGGACAAGTTAGAAAAACAGTTGGAGAAAAACAGAGAAAGCCCTTTTCATTTCATCATGGTTCAAATGAATACATTTAAGAAAACAGGCTATGAATCCAGATATTCCTCTTCGAGCTGGCTAGGCCTTTGCAACACAGACAAACTATAGCATTTTAGTCTACATATATAGTACTTACGTGGGTGTTTGCACAAGGAAAAAGAAAAGTTCACACAAAATGTTGATTAGGGTTCATAATTATAGGGGGAAAATTTATGATGATTAGGATATCCTGCCTCCACCCTATCACATAACTGCTTGCCTACCTAAACAAATAAAGTGTTGCATGATTTACAATCCTGAATGATAGCTAGCCAGCCTTCTTTTCATGTTTCCTTTCAAACTCTGAAAACGGTTTTAAAATGTTTTAAAATGTTCATTTTTATTTGATTTTTTAGAGATACTAAGTGAAACAACTCTATGCAAAGTAAACTTTGGCATTGAGAAATTATAGCCATGATTTAAAATGCTATACTAGCCAGAGTATTATTGAATATTCAAATATTGTTTTAAGGTTATAGACTAATGTTTTATATAGACTATGCTGCAATATCTACAAGTGACACACACCTCATCCAATAAATACAATGAAAAGCATGGGTGTGTGTGAGACAGTGAGTTATAAAAAATGCCATTCATAAATAATATATATTTTAATTGATGTGAATTTGGCAATCCTTAACATGCTTATGACAGTCTAAAAATTATTAATTGGTCTGATTTAAGACCAGATTCCCATACCGTGTGGATTGTGAGGAGTCCTCGTAGAGAAGAAAAACAATTACTTGCAGATGAAGCTTTATGGATGAGTGTTGATAAAAAAGAATCCTTGCAGTATAGACATTTGTGTTTCTGTCTTCATTATCAACAGCCTCAAACACCAGAAAATACACAGTGATTTTAAGAAGCAGGCTGAAAAGCCAGGTTCATTGCATCATGATGTTATGCTTCCAAAGTTTCTCAAAATTGTTCTCTTGGTAACTAGTGATAACATGGACTTGGAATATGTGTCCATTAAAACATCACCCCTTCTTTCTGCTAATGGTGAGTTGGCAGCAACTTCTTTGTAAAGCAGTGCTTAGTTGCTACCCAGCATGAATAAGATATTGGGTATTGCTGCATAATATGGAAAGAAATTAATCAGAAAACTCACAAAATTTTCATTTTAATAAACAGATTTGTGTCTCTTACAAAAAGCAGTAATTTGAAAAGGTTAAGGTCAAAAGAAAATAAATCAGGTGAAATAACCCTGGATAGAGATTTTAATGTTCTCTTCACAATTCTTGTGGTCGTTTGTTACACAGGCTGTCAGTATGTAGAGAAGACTTATTAGGCTCAACTCTCCCCACCATCAAATTTAGACTACACAGTACCATGGTTTCCCAACTACTTTTTGGATGTAACAGAAAGGAAGGTATTTTCAGCATCTACTGAAGTGCAAGATATCATGATAGTCGTCATGAGTATCCTGATGTCCTGACAAAAAGATCATAATTCAGGTAGCATTTTTAACATTTTAGCTTATTTTGATACACATTTCAAAGAGAAGTGATGGTCGTTCTTAGATAGAGAAAACATAGAACTTTATCCTTACAAGCTCCCGTTCAATTTCAGGCTGTCAAAACTCACCCAGCTGTAACTGCTGCAATGATTTAACATTATGTAATTCTTGAGTTTCAGTAAGAAGGTCCTGTGAACTCAAACACTTTTAATCCAGTAACATACTGGCTATATTTTTATACTTAGAGAAAGTTTAAGTTGATACTTAGGGGCTGCTAAATTTAGATCCAGTTTCTGAAGTCAAAATTTCAAATTTAAACCTTATATTTATCACCAAATAGAAATTGTACTTTGAATATTCAAGCCTTTTTCCTCATTTGAAAAAACAGAGAGTCCTAGAAATCCATTCAGCTTCAACAGTGCAAAATGAGAGAAGAGAAATCTTTCTGTGCCTCAAGAAACAGCTGCCTTTATTATATTGAGGAACAATATCAGTGATTTTCTGGATACGATGTAAGAATCACACTTCGTACACTTTACATGCAGTATCTCTAACATTATTATATATTCTTGTGAATTTTTCAAAGAGCAATATAGCTCATGTAAACTATTTTTTTTGCTACTGCACTAATAAGATTTTGGCTTGCTATCTAAGAGATAACTAGCTGAATTTCAAAACATAGCTACGACTTTATAACCTGCAAAGATGGCAGATTACAATCATTTTGTGCATAAACCAAAACTAATTACTAGATTTAATATTTAAGGAAAAAACTACTATACTGTAGTTAACTAGAAATAAGACTTAGTTGTTCCTGTGTTTTGATCTTTATTGGCATTCAAGTAATCTTTTAAGTAGGACACTGTCAAAGCATTTAATAGTGCCAGTACAGCCTAATGAAAGGCATAGTGTGACTAAAACATTAAAAGATATTAAAATTATTTAATCAGTAAAGTGAATGTCTCTGTCCAGTAGAGGAAAGTAAATTTTTCAGGTCTGGTGATTTATCTTGATTGTCTTTCTGGCCTTATTTCAACAATTTGTTATCTCAGTTTCAGATGAAATACATCTGAAGGGGAATAGACATCCGCTTTGACTTAGTTTGTTTTGGCATAGCATTTAATAGAAGACTCCCATTTACATACCATACGATTTGATAAAACAAGTTGCAATTACTGCACAAAACATGCCATCGTTCTCACTCATTAAATTCAGGCAATAATTTTTCCTTTTCATAAACCCATAGATTTGTTTCCTCCCCTGTGAATTTGTTTTCTAATCATTCACTTATTAATGAAAATACAAATAGTGCAGAAACCTGAAAACCTCTAATTTACCTTATTTTAGGCACTTTATTTTACAAAAAACCAGGAAGTAGATTTTAACTCTGACTGACTTTAGAGGTTAAAAATAAAGCTAGTTAAAAAACAATTGCATTTGACTATAGTATAGGTACCTAATAATTCCAAAAAATACCTATTTCAAACAACAGTACAAAAACATTTAATTTAGGTATAGTGCCGAGATCTAATGCAACAAATGTTGTTTTAAGATGAAGGGCTGAATAGGCCTGTGATGCTTAGATTATATCCAAGTGGATAACGATCTACAAAAGCAAGTGTCAGTGTGACATGGTTTTCTGAAGTTTTACTAATGAAAAAACTTCAAAATGAATTTATGGGATGTCATACTACAAAGAACACAAGAAATATCTTACTGTCTACCTGTCTGTTAATGCAAAAGGAGAACCTAGGGCAAAGAATGCTTGCTTCTACTATTCTGTCCAAACAATGACCATTGACCACTCTTCCCCTTTGGAAAACAGATTCTTAGCTAAGAATGCTAAGATCTTTAAAGGATCTCATCTTTTAGAACAGTAGTCTGATAGATTTTTCCCAGTTTCCTGATTTCATAAGTCCTTATTCCTTATATTCAGAGATATTATTTGTCTGAAGTCCTACCAGTCAACCAAACATTGTTATCATGGCTAGCTAAATAATGACAGTAAACCACTCTTCTGTTTCCTTTGATACTGACATCAACAAGCTTCTGTTTGAAAAAGTCAATTTTCTTCTAGACTCTTTAAAGGATTTAGCGTTTCTAAAATATTTCACTTGTGTTGAACAACAAACAGCAGCAGCAATTCTTGTAGGTTTTACAGAGAAGCATCACAGAGAGCCTGTGTTCTGCTCATTAGCAGCAAGAAGGATCAAAGTGAAGACACTGGAAGCTAAGACTGAAAGAACTGAAATTCATGGAAACAAGCTGGAACAGAAGCATTGCTTTGCCAACATAACATTCTTCAAATATATCAAAGCAGCTGCCTTTAAGATATCTTATAAAATTTGGATGATCCAAAGATGGTCAAGTAAATTGTAATAGCATTTTACAAAATATTGTAAAGAAAAGATAAGTCAGCAGGATTTCAGTTTCAAAAAGGTGGTTTCTAGCAACATGAACAGCAAAGCACACGAACAAACTCTTTAGGGATGCTGGAGTTCTGTGCCCAGATGGATCTTAAATATTCATCAAGGAAGATTTATATTAATGCTACTGCTTTAGGATAAGAGAATGAACTAGACAAAGTGTGGACATGCTTTGAAGGTCCTATTTCTATGTCTTTCTATGATTTCTGTTATAAAATACATTCCTTTAAAAATTAAAGACTGGTTCTGACTCAGTTGCAAGTAGCAGAAAAACAAGTTTTCCTAGTCACCAAAGAATAAATCTACTTTACTGCTGAAGTTTGTTTGGGTTCACCCCTGGTTGTCCATTTCTCAGGTTCTTTTTCTAGTTACGTGTATCATGTGTCCATTTGCACCACTTCTAACATAATTCCATACAGCAATACAATTATCTGAGAGGACCTCTAAGTCTCTGGCAACATTTACCTATATTTTCTGTTACCTTTTAGAGAATATAGCCAATAAAAAAAGTGTCAAAGGATCTTCTCTCTCTATAGACTCCTGCTGCTAACTGAAGATCTCCTCAGTGATCAGACATTGTTTGAGACGTTATTTTCATTTTGCATCCATTTATTTCAATGGACTCTGTGAAACAATATTTCACTGACTAAAATTGCGAAGTTCAAACCAAATGTTTTATTTTACTTCTATTAATTGCTGACTGCAAATTTAAACAGCGTTAAATACATACAGCAAAACTCCCTATTATTTCAATATTTCAACACAGATTCTTTTGTTGAGGAATGTTAAGTTTAACGGTGTGCATCAGCAATTGCAAGAGAAATAAAAATGTTATATGGATGTGAACTTGCTTTGCAGTCTAATATTACAAAACAAGAAAATTCAAAGTAAAATTTACACTGAAAAAATCCTAAATACATAAAGGAAAGAAATACACAGTAAGGCACTGAACTTCTGGATCATGATCACACAGCTGTTCTGTACTGCACTGACATTACAGTCTTTTTACTTCAGCTTCTGTTTTCTAAAGATATCTTTTTGTTTTACTTTCTTCAAGCAAAAGCTCCTGTGTGTCTCTACATCTTACAGAATATGTCATAAACTAATCTAAGAAAGTCAAAAAAGAAACTGAAAACAGCCTTTGAATCAGATACAAAACTATATTCAATAGAAGGGGTAATATTTATTTTTATAAACCCACATGTTGTTGAAAGAATAAGACCCTTCATATTCCAGAAATAGGACCAGATGTATACGCAGACTAAATGATTTGCCATTGGCAGAACACAGTAAAGCTCAAAAAAGAATTAGGAATGCAGTTAACACTAATCTAACCAGAAAAATTTATATATTAAAAAAGACTGTCCAAATATTTCCACAGGCTGATATGGGATCAGAAATTCAGATTAAAACAATTATTACATATGATCTACAAAAGCAAGCTTCTGTATTGACACTTATTTGCCATATCATTCAATATATTTTTCATAAAGAATGATTAATATGAAAGTATATGTATTAACTATTGATATTAAGAAGTGTTACATATCTTTATTTTACTTAAGGTACCATAGTTAACTAAGTGTGGTTTTTGGATGCACTGACTGGAGACTCAAGTCTTTGTTCAAAACTTATTAAAACCAGTGGCAAACTGTTTTTGGATTACTAATACAGAAAGCAGGACTAGTTCCAATATCCTCCTCCCAAAATTTATAATTAAGGCTTAAATTTTCTGTTACTGTCCCCAGCCTTTATAACATCACAGATGGCTTTTAAGTATTTCTTACAAGATGAAACCTAGAACATCTGTTGAAAACACTTCACACTTCGAGGACACGAAAGAAAAAAAACTATTTTTTCGAGGGTTTGGTTTTTTTTGTTTTGTTTTTTTTTTTTAATATAGAACAGGTTACCTAAAAAAAATAACCCTGAGAAATTTTCATATGACCAAAGTATACATTTTTCCCGCATTCAATACATGTTTTTTCCATTAAATCAGTGTTTGGTATTGTAATTTGTGTTTTAACAGTGCTTACAGAGATAACATTAAAAGTTGCCATGTAACAAATGAGATTTCCTCTTATTGTGAAACAGAAAACACTCCCTCTTAGTCACAGTTAATGGAGAAGAGGGGTAGCACAGTTACAAGATTGTTTCTTAATTTAGTTATGGTTGCCAAATTGGACCACATTCACATTCATTAAGTATTTTAAGCAAGTTCCTTTCTTAAGTTGTTTCAAGTGTTTAATTTTTTGAGTATAGTTAATTACAAGAGAGGTGGATTAATGCTGAAAATTAATTGCAGCATCGAGCTGAAAGCTCCAATTTAACAGAATATCAACTTTTTGAACAACAAACAATAATCTGACAATATGACATTACATTCATTTAGAAATAAACTTTTAAGAATATACTAGTCTAAAAATTCACCCAGAAAATATACCATTTTAGTAACTTGCACTATATTTAGACATTGCAAACAGAATCCCCCACCAAAATGCTTCACTGGTTGAAGGCAATTTGCAACATAATATTGATTCAACTTGCAAAAAACAGCTTCAAATTCTCAGTTCTTTTTATCATATTAGTAAAAATTTTCATAAGGATAAAAATAAAAGAGGGCTCATAAAACAGTAGCAAAACTACACTTAGCTATAACGTCCACTTAAAACCACAGTATTTGATAGAATTGCACCAAGAAGATCTGTTGGAAAATAAATGTTAGCACTATATGCACTTAGTGAAACTTATACTATCAAGTTCCGTTCTAATTCAAGTAAGAAATATTGCTATTTCAGTTCTGAGTATTCTCATTGCCAAACAGAAGCACCAGGGAAAATACAATGCCCAAAACTAATGTCCTCATGTATCACCTCCTATTATTTCCTCATTTATCCAAGCATTAAACTCCCTGCATCTGATTTCAGAGGTAAGCAATCTGTACCCCCTCCTGTTAAGAAGACTCACAAACACCCTCAGCTTGCCTGCAATTGCTCTCCTCTTAAACTGAAATTTGCAAACTCATCTTTGACTATGAATAAAGAGTTTTGTGCCAAAACATGGGGATAAAAAAAAAAATCTTAATTTTTATTAGTTGGACTCATAAAGGCACCAGTTTCTCTAAGCTCATATAACTCACATGGCTATGAAGTTTTACAACTTCATCATATACCTTTCTAAAACAGTCTGCCAACATTTTCTTGGCATGTTTCAGAAGGGAAAACAACTGTTATTAAACTGTCTTTAAATTCCTGGAGCCAAATCACTTTTTTGCTTTCATTAATAAATTGTTTATGCTGTCTATTTTAGCCAGCAAGAGGCTGAGAGGCAATACCAGACATAATACACTACTGCAAGATGCAAAAATCACTTGTCAGATGACCCAGCAGAGGAAAACCAAACCAAACCAAACAACGCAAACCACCACCACCACAATCATATACCACTTTTATTTGACTCAGATAAGCCAATAATTTCAAAACTTCACTGTCCCCAGCTCCATTCAGACTTTACTTGGAAGGGTCAACTTTGGCTTCTGGAATACCATTAAGGATAAGTCCAGCCTTGGGTAAAGGCAAAGAGAGCAACAAACTGGTCATTCCAGATCAAAAGCTCACAAACAAAACCCCACAAACACAGGTTCTGTAGCCACCTCCTTCATATAGATCTGAAAAATACCTTCCTCCTTAATTACCTGCATAGAATATCACGATTTTAAGAACATTACTTTTAATATCATTGGAGAAAATTTCTCTGATGAAATCAACATGTTATATCAAGCTATTTTACATGCTTCACACAAAATTTAAATTACATTGCACACAGCATTGTGTACATTTTTATATACCTGAGTTTCAGTCATCTGTTATTTGTAACAACCAGAAAGAATCCCTTCAAGTCGTTCATCAATTGGACAGCCTGTTGTCTTTTTTGGAATCAGATTCAAAAGACATTACTTGGTACATAACCATGACAAGTCCTGGCTAATCTGTCAACAGGACAACACAAATCAAAAGGGAGCCCTACTGTCCTCACCATTGCACTGTGACACCTGCAGGTTCGAATCTGAGGATGGTCTGTGACACCTTCTGTGCATCCAGTTAAATATACTGAGAGACTGCATCTGGCTTAAGAAAACATGAGAGGTGGGCAAAAATCAAAGCATTTTTCTAAAGCTTTGGAAGTAACAATTTTCCATTACATTTGATCACTGTAATAGGATTTTATACAGATCTTATTTTTAGAGCAAACCCTATTCTACTGAGTCTAGTAGAAAAAGTAAGAGTATGTATAGTATTAAATCATGTACAAGTGCCAGGGAGCCTTGTTCTGAAACTGGAAAGTTGTTTGCATTATGTCATTTATGCTTCATGGTATAGATTTTTCACATTTCTAACCTTTGGTATGGGAAGATAAAGGGAAAAAACCCCCACATTTTGATTGGGAAAATCCAGCAATTTTTCTTATCAGGTATGCTGGGTTTGGCTGCTGCTTTCTCAGCTCTACCAACCATAACTACTTGTGGAACTGGTGTCTAACACATAACCATTAAATAATTTGGCTAAAAAGACCACGGGTAAAACACAGCAAAGAGCAAGCAGGGACAGAGAGAAAAGATTGAAATTGGAGGCACCTGTACAAACTAATCCTCTGGTGGAAAATCTAATTGCATTCCAGAATTACAAAACTGATTCTATATCAGAAAATATTAAACAACAAAACTGCAAACCTTATTTATATAATCATAATAACCAAAGCAATGCACATTAAAATTTTCTTATGGGAGAGGGTATAAGCATATGCACTCAAGTATTTTTCTTTCACATTTATTGTATTGAATAAGAAAAATCTTAAATATAGTTGAAGACAAACATTCACAACATTTTGCTTAAAGAAGTGACCAAAAAGGTGCCAGAAAGAAAAAGTAACAAATCACAGTTAAGAAATCAGACAACAATTGACATGGTTCAGATTATCATATAATTTATCAACATCAAAAGAGACAAAATAGAAGCAAGAGAACAAAAGCAGAATATTGGTGTCATTATTAAAGCACTGAAATTCAAATAATTTGTATCCTCATGCTTAATATATTCTAATTTTTGCCATACTACAGAACCCCCTTTGTCATATAAGGTGTTAAATTACAGTTATAGGTCATACTAAGGAAAGAAAAGGTTTTAGCAGATATCTTGTAGCTCTTTTATGCTTAGGAGAATGCTAACCACCACCTATGAAGCTTTGTCCGATGCCCATGTTACAGGTGAAATTATTCCATTGATTAAATAATTTTTTTTGCAAACAGTAAAAAAATTTCATAGAGAATAGGTCCACCCCCTCTGCCTCTGTTTTGTGATATTGTAACAGATTTTTTTTTTTGTCTTTAATTTTTATAAGCTTACTTTTTCTGAGAACTCCTCCTGTACGTTACTTACAGAAATATAGTCGAAGCCCCATTAATTAGTTTTAGAACTCTGGAATATTAGCTTCTATCTCTTTGGTTTTAATGCCTCTCATTCTCATAGGTCTATTTATCATTTAATATGCCCAGCAGTTTTTGTTGAATGTATTTTGTAGTCTTATATACCCATTCAGAAGCTGATAAAACTCTTCCAGCAGTAGTAGCAGCAGTAGTTGCATTTGCAACAACTACTAGCATTAGTAGGTGACACTCTTAACTTGCAACACTTTAATACATTTAGTGATATACACACTGAAGTTCAGAAGGTTCTGCTCTAACCTGAGTTCTTTGGAGGTCCCACCAAAGTTACTAGTTTTGCTTACCTCTACAATAGCACATTTTTCTTATTAAATTACATTTTCCACTGAACTCTTCAGCAGAGAGATCAGGAACAAAGAATTAATTTGGATTAGTATTTCAAACACCTCTCATTTAAAATTGCATTGTTCCAAAGCTTGAAAGTGTTTGAACTTGGTATAATGTGCAAACACAGGCACTAGACTGGTTTCAGTGCCCGTGTTTGTTTTACACTTAATCTAAACTGACTGACAGAATTAATCTTGGCTTATACGTACGTATATACATTAATGAAGAAATAAAGTATACCCTATGTATATTTCAGTTGGCAAATAACAGTTTTCACCTAAACATAGTGAAGTTTCTGGGGAGGTCCCCAGTTTGTTCAAAAGCCTTCAATATTTTTGCAGCTGACGCTACTTCTTTCTACTCACATAAATATATTTCCCATATCAAGGGATTTCAGATTTGGCACAAGAAAAGAGAGTTTGCATTAATTACTATAATTGGACTCTTTCTCCCTCTGTATAAAGGTCAAAACTCTATAAATTTTAAGCTATAATCTAATGTCAAAATTCTAGACTCCTTAAAAAACAGAATGCACAAGTTTTAATTGACATACACTGCGGTGAGTTGACCTCATCCAGCAGCTGAACCCTCATCCAGTTGTTTGCTTACTCCCTCCTAGTGTGATGGGGGAGAGAGCTGGAAGAGCAAAAGTGAGAAAAGCTCATGGGTGAAGATAAAGACAGTCTAAGAAGTGAAGATAACCAAAACCAACCAACCAACCAACAAAAACTCAAAAAAAAAAAAAACCAACAAAAACCACAACACACCAAGAAAAACACACACACAAAAAACCAACCAACCAAAAAAAAACAAACAAAAAAAAACCAAACAAAAACCGAAAACAAAGAAACAAACAAAACCACAGAAAACCCCCAAACCCAAACCACAGGTGATGCCCAAGTACTCACTCACCACCTCCCACCAGCATCAAAATGACCAGCCAGTCCCATAGAAAAGGCTATCTTGGAAAAAATGATCCACTGCCAATTTCACTGCTGAGTATGATGTTATGTGGCACAGACTAACTCTTTGGTTAGTCCAGGCCAGCTGTCCAAGTGCTGTCCCCGCTTCTTTCCCACACTCAACCTACTCCCGGTAGGGACAGAGTGAGAAACAGAGAAGGCCCTGATGCTCTGCACGTAAGTGATAGCAAAACTATTGGTGATATCAACACTGTTTTGGACACAAATATAAAACATAGCACTATATGGGCTGTATGAAGAAAATGTATTCCATCCCACAAGACCTAGCACAGATAAAAAGAATTAACAAAATATGTGTTTAACCACAACAAAAAATAATAAAGAATAAGCTTAGAAAATACACTTGACTATACATTTGTCTTAATATTCATAGAACACAGGGTTAGAAAGGGACCTCTAACATTGTTCAAAACTAAGTCACAAGTTCCATCAAAAACTATTTCACTATTGATACACCTACAAAATAAGGTTCTGTGTCCAGTCATTTAAGAAAAGCAGCCGTTCTAAAGTGAACACATTTAGTAGGCTCATCTCAGGCCTTTTCTAAAGGGCAGCCTGGGAACTGTCAGTTGTGTTTTGTTAATAGTAAAGTCAGTCAAAATGGCAGTTAAAGCTGTGATGCAAATGAATCAAGTCCCAGCATAAAGCTACTCTAGTGGAATGTTTAATCTAAATCAACCATAGGATTAGTTTACTTTGTTTCGAATAGCATTTATATACTTCATCAAAGGAAGTGGTTATAGTATGCAAGCTTTTTTTATTTTAACATTTTGATGCCTCTAGAAAGTAAATGACTGACAGCAGGAAAAGAGGACACAATACAAACCTTTAGTCCCATCAGGGACCTCTATCATGAGTTACAACCACTACCTTCTGCAGATGACAGAGAGAGTTTATTCTTCGTGCTCCCTCAGCCCAAAGCAGTGCCCAAATGCAGATACAGAATGAATGGGGAAAACATGAGTGGCTGTACTACAGCCACTGAAGTCTGAAAGCCCCTGAGACATTTCAAACCAGCCATAATCCCATTCTGCTACAATCTAAACTGTTCTTCAATTTAAAACAAGTTTGGGGAAAGAATCTTACCTTTGTCAAAGCAATCAAAGCATAGATAAATTACAGCCAAAAAAATAAAATTACGTTTTCTTAAAAAACACTTAAAAGGAATTTGTTAATGTAACTCGCATTTTTCGGAACAAAATATCTTGAAATCAAACTGGGTTTGCCTACTAATGTCCTAAACAGCAAAAGCAACCATTTCTGATCAACAGTGTGTCGAATTTCTTCCTGTTTCCTAAATGAAACAGAAAACATGTGCAAGAACAGCTGGATCCTGACAGAAAAACAGAGCAGGTTCTACATCAAACAAAGAAGGTAGACAGCATCTGGAAGGACAGTAATCTAGCCAAGCTAACTAAAAGGACACGCAGCCACTGAACGTATCAGTGCTTCCATCACAACCAGAAAACAGTTATACAGAAATTTCAAATCCATGACAGCTACAAAACTGAACAAATATCTTTGTGAAAGGATTTTGGAATATCATTACTGTAACACAGTTGATGTAGTAAGCTTTTATTTTATCCTTTCAAATATTTGGTAGTGTAGGTCCTTGTCTTAACAATCTTCCATAATTGCCTTCAAGCTGCCTTACCTTCCCACTTGCACCTAATGCCATCCATTCAAACTCTTAATTATACAAATTATAACTTTCTTGTTGCTATCATTATAGAGCAGGAGTCACACAAATGAATGATCTCATAGAGCTATCTGTTTGAAATAGATCAGGTATGTGAATGATTCCCCTCAATAGGCACACAGTTACATATTATTGGACAGGAAAAATATCTAGGAAGCACAATAGCTGATAATTTTCACATAATAATAGTTCTTCTACCCCCAGCATGTCTTGGCTGGCATCTACAGGGAAAGGAAAATACTCTTTAACAGCAGGATATCCCAGTGCGAGATGGTAATACAAAACACAGTTGCTCTGAACACATCCAGTGCCAGAAAGTGAAAAGTCTTTCAAAGGCTTGGAAAAACCACAGCAGGATTATTTTAAAAATGGGGAAATAAGCTGTTCTGTTTTTCTATAGAAATGATGCTGTAATTTTGTTTACTTTTTTATTTTTTTCTGTGACATTGTTACTGACAAGTAACCCCATAGCACTGTTCCCATTCTCCAAATTAAAAAAAAATAAAATTAAAAATTTAAAGGGCTTTTGTGAGAACAAGTTGAAGGGGGATGGTATGGGACCAGATGTCTTTACTGAGCAAAAGCTGAGAAGTAGTCCATGCTAGCTTACATCCAGCTGCTCTAAATTTGAATTATGTGTCACTCATAGCACTGATTTATTAGGACTAGATTTGTTGCAGGAACTATTCAAGACTGTATTTTCCACTTCAAATACAACCCCAAACATTTACAAGAACACACAGTCTATACAGATGGTTATTCATCCACTTTTTACAACATGCCATAATAAAAGTGTTCTATTGTAATTTCCAGAGTCATAACATTTTCTGTTGAACTTGCAAAAGCAGATAGTCTAAAACCCCAGAACTTCTTTTTGATTTACATGACTTTTCTATCCAGGATCTTTAGAAAGAAGGACACAGGCTCAGACCAAAGGATCCTCTAGTCAAGCATTCTCTTTTTCAGAGTGAACATCATGACGGGGAAGAGTAAAGAAATAAAGCAAATATATAGTGATATTTACCTGAATACTCTCCCAATCTCCAGCTAACTTGAAACTTCATGACTTCCTGAGCCAGAGGAAGCCATTTTTGCTTTTGATTGTTTCTTGAGTGAACTTAATCAGCATACCCTTCAGCCTACACAGATTTTTATAATAAAAAAAAGTTTATGGATAGCTCAAAGGGTGAGGCATAACAAATCACAATTTTCAACTGATAATTTTTTAGTGTTTTATGTTTGTTTGGGGTTCTTTTCCACCCTGATGCTAATACAAGTATTACTATTTTCAGATTTCATATGTTACTTGGTACAAGTTATATGACCTGTTATTACAAAAATGTTATTTAATATAAAAACCAGTCATAGTATAGCAGTTGCAAATTCATCAAGATACCCTTGGCAAGAGTTTGTCCATGTCATAGTTTACCCTCCTACAAAACCTTTGGAAGAAAACCCATGTACTTTCACATAAAGAAATAATCCAAATGATTCAGTAGTAAAACACATATGTGCATGCACACACACACCCTGGAGTTCTGATACAACACATGGAAATATTTTTCCCTCTGTGTCTGCATTGTCTATTTTCTAAAGTTACTAACTGGCCTATAGAGCTTGTTTATCCTTCTTGTACATGGAAAACATTAAAATAATATGCTTTGCACTTATTAGTAAAGTGTGCCATACCGTACAAATGAAAGAAACTGTGAGCTAAAACCCATAGGCCTGTAGATAGGGCTTTTATCAGTCACACGGCAAAGCATTTCTGCCAATGAAGCAAGGGATCCTCCTTGAATGCTGTCCCCTTTCTTTCCCCTCTCTCCCCACAGCAGAGAGGAGCTAGAAGAAGACACCATTTCACCACTTCCAGCAAAGGAAGACCAAATTAAGACAGAGCTATTGACATCATTGAACCAGACCTCACAGCTAGTCTCTGGAAAAAAGAAAACAACATTCTTAATCTGTAAACTGGACAACATTTATTTCTAAGAACGAAGCACACCCATCATGAGTAAGAGACAGAAAGGGTTTGCTTTCACTGTCAAAACTCTTGAAAGGAAAACACAGCTGCACCTGCAAGCTTTATTTGCTGCAGCACAAGCCTTGCCCTATACTTTCTTAAGGACTGCCTAGAAGCCAAAGGTGTAAAATAGGCTGAATCTTTGTGCATGAGGAAGAGCAATGTTATCATTACTCCTAGATTTTTTTCTATAAGAACAAAACTGATGTAAAGAATCCTG
The DNA here is from genome assembly GCA_013396755.1 of Sclerurus mexicanus. Classification (NCBI taxonomy): domain Eukaryota; kingdom Metazoa; phylum Chordata; class Aves; order Passeriformes; family Furnariidae; genus Sclerurus; species Sclerurus mexicanus. The sequence continues at coordinate 418,761 of VWZF01001682.1, read as the reverse complement.
GGTGCTGTTACTACCCCAAAATGTTTTGGGATATCGCAAAACCACTGACAACAGAAAAGGATCCTGACTAAAGCGAGTTATTTAGAAATACTTATAATGAAGGCAGTACTGCAAGAAAGTAAGAAGCTGAGTACAATACAGGTATATCCCTGTGTGCTTATGCTATAGTCATGCTTCCTCTGGCATGTAGCCAAATCCTGTACACTTTGCCTTAAAGTTTCTTGGCAAACCATCTGAAGTCAATTTCAATTACTGTGGTTTCTCCAGCCACAAATGTATAATGATGCAAAGGGTTCGAAACTCTGCCTAGAAAAGGGAAAAACTTCAAAGTCAAACTGGAAATAAGGGGAAAAAGAACACATCAGATGTTGTAAGCATCCATGTAAAAGTATCTGGGGCTCCCTGTTCAAAAAAGCAGATAAATATTGGTATATTCATAAACTATTTCTGCACGATCTCAGCTGTAATGAAATTCCGTCCTTTCCTGGCAGAATCCTTAAGAACTAATGCAGCTACCACCTGCCCTCCAGAAATACAGCAGGACCATGTGAGTCTGAGCTCTCCTACACCAGCAAAGATTAACCAAGTCAAATGCGTGTCACGTGTTCTAGAACAACATATACAAACACAGCTGACAGGATGCATTTGATGTCTGGATAGCATGAAGTTTATACCTGCACTTGAGCCTGGTTAATACTTCTTGCTGCAGCTGCTTTGTAGAATGATGCATTTCAAAGGCAGCCAGAATTTTAAGAAAAGGTTAGGCTCACTTGTCCTCCCCATGGGTGGTCCTCCTCCTCTTCAGACTGACACACAGAGCTAACATTCAGTAGGTTGGGTGATTTCATTCTCTCACCTCTCCCCACCCCCCTGAACTTTTTTTCTTTTTTTCCTTCTCCTCCTCCTTTTCTCTCCATTCTCTTCTGCCCCCCCCAAATCAGCTGTATCCGGCTATAAACATGAATTCTTACAAACAGTGTACATTGCTCAGTGTATATTGTAAGCTCTCCGTGTTCCTTCTGGCCGCTATTCCCAATGCTAGCCAAATAGCTTAATTTAGGAATTACAGCATCTGCATTTGTATACCGAAGGACTTTTTAAAAAGATAAAGCAGGAGGCCAAATTCTGAGCTCACTAATGCCACTGAATAATTTCACTGACGTTAAATAGACTTAGTACAAACTTTCCTTCAGGATCACAGTGATCATGATTTGACCATTTGCTTTAGTTATGTGCTGATATTTCCTTCAAACAAATGATGAGGAAAAGAAAATAATTGATGCTGGCATTCCAAATATTTGCTCCAGGTGACTGCTTGCGAGTGAATTCCATCCTTTCTGTGTGTCTTAATTTCTACAAAAAGCTGCATTTTATTATTTCTTCATTCTCAAATCTACGTCTTTAATAGATAGGAAATTGCATGAATATCTCCCTACACTGGCCTTTTCAATTTACAAGAATAGTATTTACAATTCAAAAGAATAGCAGGAAACGTCTAATAGACTTAGCACTTGGTCTCTAGGAAACGAGAAATACCATGCTAATCACTGAAGGCTGCACCTTAACTATATTAAAAGTGTTTAAGCAAGCATGAGAAAGTGTACTTTTCCATGGGCAGTAGTACTCTGAACAGACAAACTACAGATATTGAAAGAAAAATATTTAATCTTTTCAGTTATAAACACATGAGCGAATGATATTCTTCTGTTGCAGATTTGGAAAGGACCAGTAGGCTTCACTTGTACAAAAACTTTTAAAATTGTCCTAGACATCTTGATGATGTTTATGATTTTTTTTCCAAAATATTTTCAAATATGTAGTTTACAGTTTTAAGTTTAAACTTCAGTCCTTCAAAAGTTAATAACATTAACCTTATTAGTTTTAAGTATTCACAGAAATTGCATTCCACTGTTATTTGTTCATTTGTTTTTTAAAAAGCAGTAACCTTGATTTGCAGGATGAAAATTCTGAAAGTGATTTTACAAATTCTGAAACAAACAATCTAGAATTTTTTTTAAAGTGTTTTAATAAATATATGTTTACAAGTAATATAGCAAAAAAATTTTAAACTTCAACTCCATAAATCCAAATAAAAATTAAACCACTAATTAGATACTGTGATTTTCATGTACTTTTACCAAAACTAACTTGTATTCCACCATCATAGTCCTGGAAATATTCCTCTGCAGTTTGATTTTCTTTACCTTGCTCTTAACGGCACATACATGACAGCATTAGCCTTTCCTTGATGTAATGAGTTAGTACAAACAGAAAATATAATCCGCAGTCTGAATGAGAAATGAAAACATTCTTCATTTACTTGCTTTCTCAAAAAAAGATAATAAAAGGTTTTTTATTCAAGACACAAATATTCACTGTTGTACAGATGAATAAAGACCCACCTAACAGCACAGGCATGCCATCTTTACAGGGACAGACTATTTGATCAGCAACTTTCCAGCAAAAGCTATGGACAGAATTGGAAAATAATGCAAAATTACACTGATCACATGTATAAAAATAAAATATTTAACACTGAAGATAACAAAAGGGACAATTATAATCATCATTATCTTTTCTGAAAGTTTTCCAGAAAATAATTCCAAAGCATAGACAATACATTTGATAATCATATCACAGACACTGATAACACAGGTATCATCAATATATTTGATGATTCTACAAACCAAAACAACGTTTTTGATCCTGCACAGTCACAACTGTATGAGGCAGAAGAGTACTTTAGAGTACTTTCACAAGAATCTGTTGATGTTGATATGTTTGCATACCCTGTTTAAGTCTCTAAAAGTGAAACACAGACCACATTGTTTTCTTTATCCGTCTCTGTGTGACACTCTCAGAAGTTTCAAGCTTCTTCATAGACTTCCTTTAAAGTGCACTAGGTGTGCAGGGGGGTAAAGCTGATGCAATTACCAGTTTCACCATAACAGCCCCTGCATAACGATGCCAGTTCTGCCCCTTTGTAACCATCTCACCCTTCTCTGATTGTAAGTCACTGTTAAGATCACCTTAAGGATTTCTAACAATTTGGCCTATTTCTTTGATATATGTGCAAAAGATTTCAAAAAGGTTTGCTGGCTAGATTTTTGTTTTTCTTTGACATTGCCTTATCAGCCCCCTTCCCTCATGATGAGCCACTATGATAAGCCACCATGACTCCCCACTCTAACTGATCATAGCAACCTGTGGGACCAGCAAGGAGGAAATTGACTTTGAATATGGGCAGATAGGGCAGATTTGGGCTACAAAATAGCTAAACCGGTGAAAGAACGTATTGGACGCAATACACATCACAAGTAATCTTCTGTGTCTTCACAGGTGACAAAGTGGCAGGTGTCATATGGAAAGGATTAAGACAGACTGTGAGATAGACAGAGTCACCATAGTAACTAACTGCTAAACCCAGTTGGAGTTTAAAATTCACATGTGCACCAACACAGACAAGAAACTGAAATCTCTTGGAGTAACTATACAATTTCCATTTCAGCCACAAGGACCTGAAGTGCTTCCGAGAAGTCTGTATCCATTATAATAAAAACTTAAAGATTTAGAATATAGCAGTCCAAACTAGACAGCTCAATCAGTCAGGGACAAGAAGGTATTGTGCATGTAACTGTTATTACTGCAATTTGAGCTTAAGTAGAAAATTACAGTTTTTGTTTCAAGAAAATCAGCCCAAATACAAATCAGCTTGGACCACACAATTTTGTAAAAGAAGAACTCCTGAATTTGGGATCAGGTACCACCAACTGAGCTATAAGCTTTATTTAATAGTTCGCAGCATCATGTTAAATAGCATCTTTGGTGTAGACAGGCACCAAGGCCTTGGCAAAACCTTGCAGCCTAAAGAGCTTATTTTGAAACACGCTTGTGAAGAATTGCTACTTAAAACAAGCCAGTGCCATGTAGATGCAAACAAGGAGTGCCACCAAGGCTGTGGAGTCCTCTTGAAAGTACCGCAACATGGGCCAGCTGAGCAAGACCCTTGCTGGGGCCCCAAGCACCCTTCTCTGGCTGCTGCCATGGGGCAGACAACAAAGAACAGCCAAGGAAAATCTGGCACAGGGCCAGTCCCAGCCTTCACAGCCCTCTTGGGCCAGAGCCTGCACAGTGACCACTGACACCTGAACCATGAGGGACAGAGACGCTGACCCAGCCAACTAGAATCCTTTTCCCACAGTCCTGTCCCACCATTGTGGGGCCGTGCCTGACTGGTTCCCCTTATGGTGCCCAATCCTGACATCCAGGGAGGTGCCCGGGCTGCCCCTGGGGGAGCAGTGGGATGTCCCTGGTTGGTGAGGACCTGTGCTACCATGGGTCACCTGAAACCACCTAAAGTCAGAGGTGGCCCTGCTTTGGGCCTCCTAAATTCTCCTTATCCTTTAATTATTCAGGCATTCCATGACTTGAAGATGACACATTTTGTTATTGCACCAACACAGCAAGCTCCTAAGGCACAGGAATCACAGAATTGCTTAGGCTGAAAGGAACCTCTTGAGATCATTTAGTCCAGCCCCCAATAAAATGTAATTTTTAGCAGTTTTAATGATCCAGGTATTACTTATACATGGTTTGCCATTTATAGAAAGCTTTAAAAAACTCAGAGTACCTCAACAGCAACACTTTTGCCCCCACCATTCTCATAAGTACGTGGACTAATTTTAAAGCCAGGCCAGTGCTGTTCCAGTCTTAATAGGTGTATTTAAAAAAAGTCTCTTCAAAGCTACAGTACATAACTAAATAGTCCTAATCCCTAACTGCTCTGTAAACAACATGCTCTTCAAGAGCTTATTCTATTAGTAAATGAGATTCAGTTTACCACTCAGAAGATTAGTCCTAATTAACATGGTACCACAACTATACAAATACATTTACATATTAGAGTAAATATAAAACTCAATGATTTCTTAAATGAAAGTAGTAAATCTTGAGCTGGTTATCTGCTTTATTTCTGGTCGACACAGAAAACAAAAAAAAACAAATAAAAAAACCCCCCAAAAAACACAACAAAACAAAAACAACAAAAAAAATGGAAGGAAAGAGTCAGGCACCAAAACCTACCTTCAAAAATAATACATTACATCATTACGAGACTTTGTGAAATTCTGCTTGCTATGAAGTATCACATGCCTTCTGGGAAAAAATTCAACTCACACTAGACCATAAATGTAACAGTCAAAATTATGGCATTCATCATTTTGTCTCTTGGTAGAAAATCATATTTAACTCATGGTCTTATGATTATTTAATTACAAAGAAAAAGGCCTGAGCAGTAACTTGTAACAAAAATGTAATGTTTCTGGGTTTCTTATCTTGATTATCCTTTGCAATGAGAAGTTGGAGCTAATACAACTTAAGCAAAATTAACTATATTTCTTTATAAGATAGAAGTAACAAGTAACACTACTATTCTGTTCTTATACATCATTGTACACCAAGGGATCCCAAAGTACTTTAAATAAAAAGGAAGGAAATGTCATTAACCCATTTTACAGGTAGATAAATTTCAGAGATTTCAGTTTTTCTCTGCCTATTTCACATCCTCCTATGCAAGGAGAAACAATGGACACTATATTTAGCGGCAGCTTCCAGACTGTGATCTGTGAGAATTCAGTAATTCCCACCATCGTATTCAAGAGTCCTTTTAGGGTGCCCTTGCAAAAGCATGTATTGATCCAGAAGTTCTGAAATTTGACAGCTGTTAAGGGGGCCTCAAAATTTTGGATGACAGTGAAAATGTATATATGTTCCTGTGTAGTGTAAAGTGCCAAGACCCAGAAAGTGAGATGACTGATTCCAATACTCTAATATTTAAGGTCTACTCATTAAGAAATGTTACCCAATTTAGACTGAAGCGAAGATGAATTTGCTCTGTCTTAGTACTTCTTATCTCAAAGTGTCTTCCTTTTTGCAAAGTAGCAACAAAATTCAAAGTAATAAAAATTCATGAAAATAAGTATTCTGATGTAATTGAATACTTTGGTTTTATTCTAACTGAAATTTTGATCAAAAAGGGGCTGTGAATTGAAAATGAATTCTTTTAAATTGAAATTTTCAAGGAAGAAATCAATCTTATTTTACTTGCTTTTAAAGAAATAATTATCATTTATTTGGGGAGAGAAGTAAAACTGATAAATCTAGATCTTTCCATTGGGTGGGAAAGAGATTAATTTTGTTAGTAAACATCTTTAGAAATCCCTAATACAGTATCTCATTTTCTGAGGAAGCACTCTCAGTATTCATGATCTCAAAGAATGGTCTCTGTTTTCATATTCACAAAACCCAGCACAAGAATCTAGTATGCTTTATTAGCTGTCTCAGGTTGTATGAAGGTCTGTAGATTTAGCAATAATTTTAGTAACAAATGTAAATAACTATGTATACAACCCCAAATTTCATTCAAGTTCCCAAATCATCCTAAATCTAAGATTAAATTATTAACTTCAGAAATTCTAGAAAATTAAAAAAAAAAGGAAAAAAGTATGTTCAATTAGGAGCCTTTTTACCTTTTGTCCTCACCTCCATTCATTCATTTGTCATGCTACATAACAACAGCAGCAAATCATACCAATTTCAGATTCTGGCCACTTCTGTTGTCTTTACTCATGAGAACAAGTGAGGGATAGTTATGTCATGTTTGTGTAACATGTTTCATATCTAAAAGATCAGTGCTGTGTCATGGGAAATCTTTGTACACCCAGCCATCTCCTAAACACTGCCTGGCAGTAGTTGGGCAGGTTACCACCAAAGTTTGAGGTCACCTCAGGAATCAAAGTGAAATTAAATGTTTCCACAGTAACATTTGCAAAAGTTTACGTGGTCAGAGAAACAGATTTCATGGCTATTTAAAAGTCTGTAATACTCATTGTACTAAGGAAAATAACAGAATAAGTATCTTTCCTGCACTACACAGTCACGTCCTCTGTGTACAACGTACTATGCTGTAGCACTGAAGCTGTTTATCTGCATCAAACAAACATGGAAACTCTAGCTTATGAAATTTTCTGCTCAACTGCAAACTTTTGACTATTTAATGAATAAATATAACAACAGATAAATTTGGTTTGTTATGAAATACAGCCTTTTTAAATGAAGCTCAAGGGTTACTAGAAAAATAAGTGAATTCAGTCACACAATTTGGAACAAAAAATAGCTGCAGTGTTCAATCCTTAGCTATAGTTGAAAAAAAAAATATCACAGGAAACATATAAGGGAAACAAGTATTCATGCAAGTACTAGCCAGTTTTCTGTTCATCAGAGTGAATTTTAAATGTTAGTACTTTTATTCAAAGGCTCTCTACAGAGACAGAACCAGGGCCAGAAGAAAGACAATTTTGCTTTGTGCAAATCTTTGATATAATCTTTTCAGGATGGAAAGGTCTTCAGGGGTACCCTCAGCACTGAAACACAATTTGCCTTAGAATTCAAACAAGAAAATGAAGAACAGAAAAAAAAAATCCCTTTTCTACCACTCTGAAAAAAGCTTTGGGCCACGAATAAGATGCTACACAACTTCTTACATTAAGGTTACTTCTATAACCATAGTCTGCATTTTAAAACTAAACTTTTATAACAAAGACAGAACTGTTTCTTCTATGATAAGCATGTAGAGGGTGACTGCACATATTTTTATCCCATGATACAATGCATAAACATAAAATTTAAAACAAAGTTCAACTGTTTCATCCACTATGATCTGCTATATTCTGTAAGGAAGGGAACCTCAACACATCTAACATGAGAAAAGGACATGGACAAGTTGAATAATAAAAAATAAGTCATACTCTCTTACTTCTTGTAAATCCTATCAAATACCAAACCAAATGCCAACAAATATGTTAGCCATGGAAGCCTTTAAATGTACTTATGAATGATTAATAAAAGGAACTATTTTACCCATACACTTATGTTCTCCGATACTGAATGCTGCTATTTTGCATTGCTGAAGTGTTTTTCAGGCCTCAGCTTATAAGCCATAACCAGATAAGGAGCTTGCCGGAAGTAAATCTGAAGTAAATCTTAGTCCTACTAACCTAACTTGATTACAAAAACAAAACCCCAAGAATTCTCTTCCTTTTTTTTTTTATAATGCAGATAGTCTACATACCTAACACTGAATTTGAAATACAGATGATTTTATATGTAGTTTCTCACTCAACTGAGATTGAATAAAAAAAAAAAGAGAATTTAAATATTTAGCTGCCCAAAACTCTGAAACAAATCCCAACAGCAAGAATGCCTAAATTGCGTTTTACATGCAGTCACTTGTTGTAAAATCCCTGTCCAAGTTTTAACAAAATGAGTGGATAACAATTCAAATTTCATAAAGCAATTCAAACACTTGCAGAATATTTCCTAAGCATAAAAGTATTGGTTTTACCTCAACATTCAATATACATATAGAACTAATCCATTAATAGCATATGTACAGCATTCAATAACACCGGGGCTTTAACTGAAAATACACATCCTCCTTTATATACCTGCATGTTGCATGAGTGCTAATCATACAGCAATACCTATTTTTAACAAAATATATCTTGTAACAAAAGCAACAGTGAAGGAGCGTTATTTAAAAGCCATGCACCTCACTGAACTAGTTGGGAAAGGTTCAGCAACCAAGGCACAAAGTAGAGGAGCCATGTGAGGCCCAAGGGACTATTCCAGGGGACCCAGCACCCACTCGCTGGGAAGCCAGCAGGAAGGATGAGTAGGAAACATCACCTCAAGGGCTGAATCCCTCCTTCAACACTGCCTGGCAGGAAAATGGGCAGAGAACACATGAGAGGAAGAAAAGACCATCTTTCTGTCACACTCAGCCACTCCCTGTGGCTTGAGGGGCTGTAGCATGCACCCTGCCAAAGGAAGACAAAGAGCAAGACCTAGCATTTGGAATGGCAACTGCTCAGAAACACATCGCTCAGCTGTGACTGGCAGCAAAAGTGGCTTTCTGTGTGGTTGTACCTAGTGGTTCTTAAATTACACAAAGAATTATAAGCTAAAAGGCATGTAAGAACATAAATGGCAAACCATAAAGGCAATATCAGCTGAAAATGAGGGTCCATATAGGCAAACAACTTGATTACCAACAACGGAAAAAGCAAGAACTGGGCAAGCATACTTGAGGTTGTGCAAGTAAGAACCTCATCTAATTTTTTCATCTCAAACGTTATGCCAAGACTAATATATTTCTTTTGTTTAGTAACTATGCATAGATCTCTCTTTCAAGTACTTGAGCCCCCCTGAACTCAAACAAATATTTTTAATTTCATTAGTGAATGCAGCCCTTGTTTTGCAAGTAGTCCTGGAAGCAGCTTCCAGCTGAAATATCTCTAAAGCATCATTGACTCTGAACTTGCAGAGACTTCATCAGCATAAGAAAAAAAAGAACAGTGACAGAATTATTTCCAAAAGTCAGAATATCAAGGGAAAATATAATATGCTCATAAGAAGGCTAAAAGAATAACATTTGCTTACACAAAGAAAAAGAAGGCTAAAATTTGGTCTTGCAGGGAAGAAGACTAATTATGAATGCCTTACAGTCAAAAAATAACTCTTTACTTCTTAACCAGAAGGCCTTTCATTATTTCAAATTTGCATGTTGTCACTACAGACTCTTCTGCTATTTTCATATATAATAAATGGCAGATAATATCCTAAGTATATTCCATACACATTTAGCACCCAGAAACTTCTTGTCTAAAAATAGTGTATAATTGGGTGCCATGGCAAAACATTGCTAGTAGAAAGCTTAGGATATTATTTTCCAGACTGTTTGTTGTAAATCATGGTTTGTATATTTTTTGCCTGTTACCTGCTACCACTATGAAGAATACTCAAATAGACTAAAAATACTTCAGAGGTGAAAAATAGATGGAAGATTCTGGTCCAGAGGCTCAGAGCTGACACTGAGGCACTACTCTGTACTCCCATTTTGGAATGCTAAGACCTTAAAATCATGGAGAAAAAAACCAAACAAACAAACGTGGGGGAGGATGGCACCTTATTTCTTATTACCTGAGCAACTGGGTTAAAGATGACAGAACCAGAGAACACTTGGTTTTAGCTTTTGCATGAAAAGCAAAGCAGTCTTCGTTGCAAGAATTTGCAACACTAATTCACATCTTTTTCACGTCTGGAATAACCTAACGGTTGCATAAACGGGACAGAAGCATTAAATTAAAATGTTATCCTTTGTATACAAACATTTCAGCAGCTTATAGATTGTTTGTAACCACAACTATTTCATTAAATAATCTTTAAGGGACAACTAAGTATCTGGTCCATTATGTCAGCAGTGAGTAATGATTTCTCTTATTTATCTCAAATCAGCTTCACTTCGTTACCACAATTTAATCAATTCAGAATGTCTCATGATTTATTGCTTACTGTGAGAATTGATTTTTTCATGTACAGGCATATCTAACTCCTTGAGGCATCTTTTGCCAATTTACTGGCAAAACTAAATATGTTTAGTTAAAAAAACAAAACCTTTCTGACATTGCCACCTTGTTTGTAGCAGGACAAATATCCCTCAGTGGCTATTTTCTTATTTATAGTTCTGTTTGCAAAATGAAAAAAAAACCCACAACACGTACCAAAAAATACACAAAGCCTTACTTCATTTCAAATCTTGTGTAACTTTGTGTATTTTGAGATATAACACATCCATTATTTGACAAGCAAAGGCAGTTTTAATTTAGTAGCCTTGGAGCTTTTTCGTAGTCTCTGACAAACAAGGATCAAGCTCTTGTAAGACATCAGGAGAACTTCTATGCCCTACATGCAAAAACTGCATTTCCAAGCACCATGCAGACACCGCCCGGTTTGCTAACACAACACAGCTTATATTTTCGTGTACATAAGCAGTGAAACAGGTCTTATCTATCCCTTTTTGTGATTTTCTGTTCACTTTTGCCAGAAAGTGATGCTACTATTTTTATTCTGTTAACTACACCTCCTCAATGTTCACCTTCTTTATACCATTGCTGGTAGTTGTTCCCTCTCTCCAAGCAGAGAGGGAACTCTCTCTTCCGTGTTTTTCCTATAAAACCTGAATCATCAGTTTCCTAACCCACCCTGCTCTCCTAGTTCTTTAACTGCTTAAAAAGTATTTTGTGCCTGGGACCACTGCCCTGTAGTGATCAAAAGACTGTGTACCTTTCTTTTTCAGTTGGTTAGGTTTTCAGGAATTCTCATAAAGGACACCATAGAACAGGTCTCAGGGGTGAGGGGAGAAAATGTATATAATTATAAAAATCTAAGGCAGTAACAGGGAAGAAAGATAGAACGTCCTGAAGCCACCCTTAGCTTCCCTTCTGAGGAAGTGGAGATGGCTGTTTAAGCCAGGATGAACATAACCAAGCTGCTGGGTCCTGGCCACTGGAAATTTGTATGTGTGTATATGCTGGCCTGCCTCAGCTGTCATGAAGCTCTTTGAAAACAAGCTAATGAACCATTAAAACTTCCACTGAGGTAAATAATTATCCTTCTTTCACAGATGAGTAAATAAAGGTAGTAAATAAATAGCTGGTCTGAAACCACAGAGAGAAATCAGTAGTTCGAGAAAGAGTACCAGTTTCCATGTTTATATATTCCCTTTAAAGAGATTCTTTCCCACTCTACCTCTTGGTTCAGATTACAGATTAGCCTGTTACTGCTTCCAGCTAGCACATTCAGCTCAGATTCACAGAAAAATCTCACAAGGGAATAGAACGATGTATATTTTGTTGAGTGTAATACAGCAAAGAGAACCCTGAGCTGGATCCAGAACAAGGAGCAGAACAAGCACATCAGCACAAAATAATTTATTAGTAGACAGAAGACTTAAAAAAATTGTTGCTGCAGAGGTCAGTTTTTAGGGCATGAGAGCATCATTCCAGGTTAAGGAAGAGCAGTACAAAAGAAGGGAGCATATAGGTGATGCACTTGAGAAAGAGCAATTTTCAGCAGCAAGTGATGGCCAAGCAGATCAAAAAATAGTTTGATTACTTAAATAATTCATCAGTAAAATATGACCAGACAATTGCCATGAGGGAGTGACATGAAGAAAAGCTTGATGGAACCATAATAGACTATTTGATAGGGAGGGCTACACAATATCACATAGGAATGGAAATGGAAATACATCATCTTTAAAAATAAAGACTGAGTCTCACTTGAGGGCACTGCACTTAAGAAAAAAGGCTAACTTTCTGCCTTCCATTATTATTTTATTTTTGTAATGCAGGATTAAGAGAAAACACAGTGATACCTTCAACATTCCACATCCCCCTCATAATGAAAACTTGAAAAGAAAAAAAAAACAAAACAAAACGGAAAGATGGGAAGATATCAACATCCCTCTTTAGGGTCTGTGGTACAATCTTTACCAAACTGCACTAATCCACTGAGCTGGGTTTAGGTGTTTGATCAGAGAGCTTGGTGTATAGGACTAGCTGTCAGGGCAGGCAGGACAAAGAAATTTTAAAGAAAAAGATGTATCATAATGATTAAAGCAAAGGCTAAAAAAACCCAAAAACATACTGATATGCAGAAATTAAATGTTCACAGAAGTCAGCTATATAGCTACTCTCTCGGAAATCATCTTGTTTTAGCAACCTACTGCACCACCTGATAAATATGGTGGTATGTTTATATATTTAGATAATATTTCTCTGTGAATTTGCATACATTGCCTTTCACACTTCATCTGTGCATGGCCTGAGGTTGTGTTTTTATTAAATTGCTCACTAAGACGTTCCAAGATCTTGAAAAGACTTTCAGTAGACAAACACTTAAATATTTGGTAACTTGGTAACATACTCATTAAAAAAAAAAAAAGCTTAGTAAGATTTTTACTATAAAAATAAGTCAGAACACATACACATTCAGAAACAACTCTTCCAGATGACAGTTTAAAGAGTTTGTCAGATGTAGTTAGGGAGCACTAATAAATTAACATGAAAATGACTGTATATGGCACAGTATGTTTTCTGTTTAGTGGATTAACAGACAACTTTAGCCTATTAGAGTTCTCTGTGCCATACACACATCAAATCAGCACTAAAAATACAATTTCAGTAATTTTAACTTCGGCTCCCAGATAAACAAGACTCCTTTAACATGACAGCTACAAGCATTCATGAGAAAGTAAGTCTTCTAAAGCAGTCATGTAACAAAAGCCATACACAGAGACACATACCAGCAGCAGATAAAAATCTTACAACACTGAACTCAATTTTCCCAAGACACAATTCTGTTTAATTTTCCAGCAGAACCACTATTCATGTTTCTCACATAGTAAAATCATGTATGTATGCTATGTGACTTAGTTTGATCCCAGGTGTAGTCACAAAGAGGAGCATTGGGGAAACAAACTCCAATGGGGCTGCACACACTAGCTAGGAAAATGACATTTATGGAAGGACTTGGAGGGAGAGAGAATTGTTTTGAAAACATCACTCCCTCATGGAAAACATGTAAATTGCATAAAAATTAAATCATAAAAATTCATCACCTTCTGTGGCTTATCACATTGCTATACATATTCTTCTTTTGATCATTGTGCTCCCATTTTAGTGCTAGTTTTCACAATATTGTTACACTGAATTTAACATTTTAAAGACCTAAGCCTTTGTAGTATTAAATCTTAGTAGTATTTTGTAGTATTAAAGCTTTTTGAAGTATTAAACATATTCTGCTAAGCACTTCAATAAGACAGCTCCAAAGAATTCCAGAGAAAGAAGTCAGCTCTTGGCAGAATTCAGCTGCTGTAAGTCTTCAAAGAAAGGGCAGTCTCTGAAGACAATGGATTGGGCAAGCAATTTTTAGCACGCCATTAACCAAAAAAAGTTCAGATCAAAAGTGCGAACAGATTAGGTTGTCTCTCTGAAAACAATACTTTGCATGTCATAGCATTACTTCAATATAATTTTGACCTGACTAGAACATTACTTTGAGTTTTCTTTAGCAGACCTTCTTTGAAAGGTGGGAATTTCTAAAACACAGACTTCAGTTGTGAGTCATTACTATTGTTTCCTTTAAATTTTCTCACCAGCTCATCCTGCATCACTTCCCCTGTTCTCATGAATGAACAACAGTAATGGAAACATACCATTGGTAAAGAGTGAGAAAACCATTGTGACAGATTTTCAAATGTCCTGACAACAAAAAGTTAACATTTAATTCCAGTTGCTGACTTTTAGGATTGTAGATAGGAATTAAGAAATTTGTTTCCTCATTTACTATGAACTTATTTAAACTTTGTAGCCATACAATCCCTTAAGAGCAAATAAAATGCATCCATCTTGTGCAACTTTGTTTTATGGTCCATTACAGTAAAAAGGAAAGGGAATGTGATTTTAATCTTAAAATAATATGCCATTTCTGTAAAGGCAATGCATCATGAAGGCTTCATTTCCCCTTAGTGTCTCTGTATTTCAGCACAAAGGGAAAAAAAAACCACCAAAACCAAAAACCCCAAACCCAAAAAGTCCTTACATACCATGAAACTTTACCTCCTTTCAAGATTAATGGGCACTAGTTTGTATGCACATTAAGAGGTCACTCGACCCCATCAGTTATGCAATGGCCAGGCTCACTGGGATAAGCAAGGGAGACTGGAAAGCTTAGTTTCCTCTCTATAATTCATTGCATATAATCTTTGTGTTTTGGGCCCTTCATATGTTATGCCTGTGGAACTGCATTGGATACCAGTGGAACTCCTGAGAACGGCAGGAGCACAGCACTCTTATTGCGTCTTTCCTAATAATGGGACTGGAGGTTAAAAATCAACCAAACAAAGCAAACATCAAGCAAACAAACAAAAAAAACCACCAAAACCATGAAAATAAGGGGAAATAGCCTAGTTTCACTAAACATGTGCAAGATTTAACAAGTTGTAGCCTAGACATAGTCTTACCCAGCTACCAAGGAGGACAGCAGATGCCAAGAACTTTCCAGCTGTCCTTTCATGAAGAAGCACCATGACACAAACTCTGACTAGATAGATACCTAGTACAATTTTTGCTTCATCATATCTGCTGATGCTCTTCAAACACAAACATTATTAACACTTCTTTCCTTTCAAAATTATAAATATATGGTTTCTAGTGAATAGCCTTGTGACATGACTGTCTGGCTTCCCATTTGCTTCACTTTTAACCATGAAAACTGCCTCAAAAAGCTTCTTTCTTTTCATGTTAAAAATTTGCTTGTACAGCTAAACAAAAGCCCCCCCACCCTTCCCTCGGCGGTGCCATGTGTAACATTGCCATCTAGTGACACACTACAAGGGTATTTTCTGCTACCAAACTATTCTCAGTCACTTTTCCTCTAATGAAGTCTAGCTCAGTGTATTAGCTTAGTGTTAATAAAAGATTATTCAAGCCATTAATGTAGTTTGATAATAAAGGAAATTTTATTATTTGATTGATTTCAGAATATTTCTCACTGTGTGTTTGCATTTCCATGATTAGCTCTTCAGCAGTCTGGTTGGTACCTTTTAATATTGATAATGGAAAAGACCTTTATATTAGTAGGAAGTGGAAGTTAGTGTTCTCCCTTTCAGAAAGAGATCATGCAGGACTATTTGAATGGTTGCAAACCTTGTTGCTAGTGCTCTGAATAGTCATATACATTTTTACTTGTTTGACATTTAAAACTGAACCTTCTGCTGATATGTCTTATCAATACCAGGTATTTTCAAAACAATAAACATAAGAACTGAGAGCCTAAGTTAAGCCAGACTTAAGACAAAAATGAATGGGCTTGTGTTGAAGATCGAAACACACACCTACTGTTAGGTTACAGTCTTCTTTCAATGAGAATTTCATCCCAGTAGGTCAGGTGAACCAGGGTGCCACAGCCTCACCTCACTGTGACACTGCAAACCTCCTGGAACAGGGCTGAGCAATAGAAGCTGATTCAGCACCATCTTGCTAAAGCAATAAAAACTCTAGAGACACAGTCAAACCCCAAACTGACAATAACTTTGGCATGGTCCTCCCTTTAGCTTTACAATCCCTGTGGTGTGCAACTCAGCCCTCCCAGGTTTGGGGAGATTGCACGGCACCGCCTCTGGCCGCTCTTGTAGCAGGTTTATAGCTAAAAATCCAAAAGAGCACCCCAAAAGAGACCATTTCCAAAGGACCTGTGATAGTTTACACAAAGAATTGTTTGACAGGATTAAAATTACCTGCCTCTTATTGTATGATATGATCCAAACAATTTTTTGAAATATTGCTATACTCCAGAAGTTATTTTGCACACCTCCTGAGTTGTTTTAGCCTTTGGACCTAGTCCTTAAAGGTGATCACTTAACTGGTCT
Source organism: Sclerurus mexicanus (assembly GCA_013396755.1). Taxonomy (NCBI): domain Eukaryota; kingdom Metazoa; phylum Chordata; class Aves; order Passeriformes; family Furnariidae; genus Sclerurus; species Sclerurus mexicanus. The sequence goes on along the minus strand of VWZF01001682.1, from coordinate 402,431 downwards.
TCTTGCAGTTCAGAGATGGATGGATGAGGTCCAAATGAAAGAAACGGAAACCTAACCCCTGGCAAGAAGGTAATACTGACCATCACAAGCTGCAAAGTCCAGAGATAAGCAGATGCTGATTCTCTGTACCTGACTAAAGGAGTAGTTACATTCTATTCATTCACAGAAAAAATGGTGGATCAGTAAGCTCTTTAAACTTGCAACAGAAGCACCAACTCTTGACCCAGGATATGAGAGGGGGAATTAAAATGTGAGGTTTTTGTTTCAAGTCTCTTACCCTTACACAAAGTCATTCTCTCATATCTTCATATCTTATTTGGGCACTTTCAATTTGAAACACTTTCAAAGGGGTTTATGAACATTACTGATTCCTATTTATACAGATCCAGTCTTTGTCTTTCCTCTTTTTTTTTTTTTTAATCAAAAATGCTTTCCTAGTGCTTGCACTTGAGGGAAAACTTCACAACATTCTGGAACAGGTACAAGAAAAGCCCAATAGATATAATCCTCCTTTTTTCTTTCACACACACACACATATATAAAATATAATATTTCCTTATGACAGCTATTTTGGTCCTTTTTATTTGTGGTGGCTAAAGTTCTGTAGGGAGAGGATAAAAATGGTTGGTTGTTTCTAATAGAGTGAGAAATGCCAAAGGAGCAGTTCTTATTTCACGCTCAACCCTTTCTGTTGTTTTTAACCAAGGCTGCTGATTTGTATCTTGTCTCCTTGGGAAGCAGCTGTTCCCACTTAGCAGGGGTAGATTCTCAGAACACAGACGTGTACCTTAAAGAACAGGGTCAATGCGGTTATCTGTATAAAAATATCACCCCACTTCAAAGGACAGCTATTCCTGCTCCACTGCCCAAATATTTACAAATGATATTTTTATTTTGTTTCCTACAGGAAACACTTAACAGGCAGTTAACAAATGCACTGAAAATTGCCTTAAATATATTCACTACAACAGCAGAGCTTCAGAAAGATGATGTTGCCCAGTCTTTTCATTCCTACAGCAATCCTACCTATACTATTCAAAGTTGGAAAGTTTAACTTATATTCTCAATAAATTAGGTTTCAAAGTGTGTGTGAGACAACCAACTCCTATATATTTTAAAACTCTCTCTGACATCTTTGTCATCTGAAGCTTCTTGTCTGGTCCATGAAAGATCTGTAGAGGAGCCAAGAATAACATCCCACAGTGCTGAGCCTGTCAAAGACTAACTGAAGGATTGTCTCATTTGCAACAGAAGACTGGTCAAGTCCCAGGGATAAACTAAAGAGCAATACCTTAAATATCACCAGACATTTGCTGTCTAGAGAAGACAAATGCAAGGATGTCACTTGTGAACACATGTACATAACTGACTCATTTTTTTACCATATTATATGTGGCATTCATAAATGTCAAATATTAAAAAAAATAATAAATTATGTCACATCAGAATTAAGCCCACTACTGTCTAATTCAAAACACCCTGAAAAGTAATTTTTTAATTTAAAATCAAATCTGATAGGTAACAAGCTGCATAATAGCATTATATATCTAAATTTAAAATAAAAACATCTTATGTATCCTATTGTGAAAATGAACACTTTTCAAGCTCAGTTCTTTTGTAAAGTGAATGCCTGACATCTGCTGGTAAATACACAAACTGTATGTTTTTGAATTAAACTGTCTTTAGTTTCTAGACTAAGGAAGATGCTTTAGAATCTATCATTTATTCCCATAATAAAGTAAAATTAGTACAATTGTGCTGTAATGAGGTTTCAAAATTGAACTGCTTCAATATTGCTTCTACTTGTTAGATTCAAGATAGTGAGTGTCTTAGAACTTCTTACAAAATTTCCCTGCAGGACTGATCAAATCAAGTACACAAAACCAATTTTTCCCCAATATGATTTTTGTGGTCATTTTTAAAAATAAATTAGCAGAAGCAATTCTAGTGCTATTGCACTGACTTTTTTTTTAGACTGAACATTTTTCAGAAAGCTATTTCTACACTGTTCTGTAATATTTCAGTCATGCTACCAGAAAATATAAATGTTGGTTGAAACCAAAGGAATGACCATTAAAATACAGGCTTACAAAAGTACCATCTGTGGCAAAGGCTACAAAATATGTCTTTATTTAAGAACAACTTCTTTGTAGCCAGGGAAGACATGGAAGAATATAAAGGATATTGCTCTAGAAAAAGCAGCAAAGGGAACTGACCCACAACTGATAAACTGAAGGCCTTCAGTTAGTCACCCTTTCATGCGATGCACTATTGCTTTTCAAAAATCTGAAGAATTTTTCGTATGAATAAATAGGACTCAGTTTTAAAATATCAAAACACCTGTAATTTTATGATGCAACTGTGTAACTCCATGTTTTGGTAAAACAAAATACGGAATATAATTTTGTGCATGAAAGGGTCAGCATAACAGAATTAAAATAATCCTGCTGGATACCTAGAAAGTAGGAAGAAAATAATATATACAGAAAAATGGGAAAATGTAAAATATTTTATGAATTCCTTAATGTGGAGGTAGCAAAAATAAAAAAAAAATATTTTTTATGACAAAGTTTAGAAAAACGCTCAAAACTTCAGAAGTTAACAATGGACCTTTACTGAAAGCCTACGTGGATATCAAATACCAAAACTCCTTCTACAGCCACAGAAACTGATCCTTCACTCCAAACAAAATTAAAACTTGACAAGATTTTCTCTTGTAAAAAAACCCAAAAAAGCAAAAGCTATTGCCTCCATCCATGTTTGTTTTCTCTTTTTCCCTCTATACCAACAGAACCAAGTATAACTAAAATCTCATAGAATAACTCTTGAATGCCTATATCATGAGCAGTTCTGGTGTTGTGCAACATAAAACCACAGTTTGCTACAATACTACCAAAAAGAGAGCATAAAAGAACTACTGTGACTCTAATGGCAAATGCATATCAGTTTTTTTAATGCAAAATATCTGAAATTGTCTTTGACAGACGGAAAATATAAACAAAGGGGGAAAAAAAGGAAGAGAGAAAAAAAATACAAAAATAAATTAAAATCAAAGCCAGCAAAAACTCCAGGAAAACAAGTCATTTACACCTCCCACAGCTCCTCAGGAGCAAATGCAAACTGGTGTTGCACTCAGCAGAACTGCACAGACAAGTGTCAGTGTTTGATGCTGGTTCTCTGACACATAAGCAGAACCAAAATAAAATTGCTAGAGTTCCCTGGTGCTGACCAGTTCTTGAAGGACTACAATGAACTACAGATACCACACATATTTATTAGGTCTCTCTGAAAGGACAACATACTGCAATGTAGAATGCAAATGAAAGTTTCTGATTTGTTTTCTTTAATATTAAAAATTAGGAATTTTATAGTAGTTGAAAAAATCCTCTTCCTGGGGTAGGAGAGCATTAAAAATGAAACATGACTAATGACCTCGTGACATTACTATTATGCCAACTATCCAGGAAGAAAACAGACACACCTTATCTGAAGACACCCACTGGCTTTGATGAATATTGATGGGTTCCTACATGAAATTATCTGACTTTGAGGAGTGGCCTACTGCCCATTCTGAGGAAGTCAGCATCTGTTTTTCAAATTTCTGATCAGTAACTTATAAAAATGAGGGACAGGGAAAAATAACAGCCATGAAATCAAAGACCACACCTATATGCTCTTATGTCACAAAAAGTTTCAATAACTTTTTATACCAATATCTTTTTGGAAGATTTAAATAACAGCAAACACAAATCCCATCCATTTAAAGAAAATGAAAAATGTTAAATCTGCAAACCCTTTAACCTTAAAGACTGAAGACACAGTATAGCTTAGTATTATTCTGGTATAGCATGGTAGGGAGTTGCTTTGCAGTGTCTCTACTTAACTGTTGTGCATTTGTAAACAATAAAAAAGATAAGGATGTTTACATAGCAAGAAAGCATTGAAAACCATCTTGTTGAGATGGAAAAACACATTAAACCCCACAACATTTATCCTATATCTGTGTCAAAGGTATTGCTTTGAATTCTAAATCTAAGAGCCAGCACACTCTTGAAGCAGCACAGGATTCTGCTCTTAGACTTTGCAAACAAGCTTATAAGAGACACACTTCACTTTCTTGCAACATTAACTTTACACCACTATAGAACTGTTCTACAGAATTATTATGAACTTCATCACATTGTCAAAGGTTTAAGTCACTTTCTAAATGAGGATTATATTTTTCCTTTTTCCCCTCCTTCTCCATTTGACAGAAATATGGCTAATACAGACACCAGAGCATCAAAGAACCATTGACTACTCTCTGCTTTTCCCAAGATGAAGCACTACTTCACTTGGAGCTGTTCAGAATTTTTATTTCATCCATCTTCTTGAATTTCCAGCAATTATAACGAAACAACTCTTAAATCCAAGAGTAAAAACACACATCTACAAGAAGTGTAAAATATTTATTGACCTTATTCATGTGAATTTCTGCCTGTACAGTGCCACTGTTTTCAGTGAATTATGTGAGACTGCATATAACATATTCTCCAACCACTTCCATCTTAAAAGGAGAAATTTCCCTTTTAATATAGCTATTGACAAAAAGCACTTGAACACCATTAAAAAGCAGTACTTGGAAGACTTCCTACTCCACCCAGGACTATTACAGCATCAATTTTTCAGTTGAAATACAGTTTCAGATCTATACTTAACATTATGCACATACAATTGCTCATGTTCTTATACAGAACGGTTTTATGCAATGGGCTACCTACATGGAACAAGACTGATCAAATACAATATAAGAAGTTTTCATTAGGTATGAAGAATATAAATATTACATAATCCTACTGATTGTTAAATCAACATCTTACCATTAAGAATCACAAAGGTTATAAAAAGCCATAGTCATCTTTAAGTCCTTCATTTAATCAGTTGTTTAAGACCTTAGTACTTAGGTTTCTAATAAAGATTAATTGGATGGTATGGTGGGAAATTAGAAGTAAATATTCAATTATAAGTACTACATAAACTTGTTTTTATTATCTGATATTACATTCTGCTTTTCATGTGTACATAAATAAAAGAAATCGAAATAGCAATAATTCAAAAAATATTAAGTGACTGGGTGATCATCCCTTCATGTATTCTTCTTCCCTAGTTAACCAAAGCCAAAAAATAACAATACTTTGATTAGAGATTTAATTTAACTTCTCTTAGTGTCTAGAGCTATTGCTACCATTTCTGTGGTCCTAAGACTGTATTTGGCAAATAACTCTCTGTCCATAAAGCATTATTATAGCTTAAGAGAGTGAAGAGCATAAGAGACAGAAATTGTCAATGGAAAAAAAACCAAACCACTCCACCTCTAAATCATCCAGTCTGATATTGAAGAACTTAAGCTACTAACTGTGTATAATCTTCTGGATAGTTTACACCTATCTTCAAGTATTTTCTCCTGTAGGGATCTTTCCTCCAAAGCTCATTAATAGCACAAAAGACAGTGTCAAAGGCTTTATTTCAATCAAGACATCTTGATACAGTGTTCACTGTTTCTAAGGACACTCCTTGGACTAATTCTTTAAAGCAATTTTCCTCTTAAATGCCTCTGAAAATGTGAATCCTAAGGAGATATTCCTTTTATGAGTGACACTTGACAATACAGAGAGGTGACAGTGAGGCCAAGTTCACTGCTCACGTGGATCAAAGCTTGTGAAATGAGACAGTCTTTACAGTGATCTCAGATAATATATCTGATCAGATACACAATTTTAAAATTATTTAATTACAGTTTGCAACTGTACAAAACATTTTACTTCTTCATCTTAGCATTTGCAAATATTAAAAAAAAAAAAAACAACAAAAAAAAACCCCAGCCCTTAAAAGAAGGCTTCTAGTGTTGTCTGTTGCCATACGTGCAGTTAGACTGCAGGCACTAGTGTCCTCTGTTTCTTACTATGCCACTTTCTAAAGAAAAAAGTATATATTTTTATATAATGAGAGACAGGGGCTGGAAGGGCATGGAAGAACAAAAAACCCTGGCCTTCTCTTTTTTTCCAGAACTAGGATGGAGAGAGAAATAAAGCAGGAACAAATTTACCTTTTAGAAATAAAATAAAACAAAATTTAAATAAAAACCCAAACAAACAAACATATAAGCCCCAACTGAAAATCCAGAAAGACTTCAGCAGCCACAGACAATCTCATCAGTGTTACTTCCAAATCACAGAATATTCTGAGCTGGAAGGGACCCACAAAGATCATCAAGTTACACTAGCGTTACCTTAACCTTCCATTACTACTTCACACACACAAAAAAGTTCCTTGTCCACCTCTCATAACTACATCTAACACCAAACATTCTTACAGGCAAATGTTTTTTACTCTCAGTTCTAAGCTGGTCTTCCATAGTCACCCCCAACCTTCCTCTTTTCTTGTCATAGCTCCTACCACCACTCTGAAAGCTCACTTGTGTACCAAATCCAACCCATTCCCCTCAACACGAGCACTCAGGACCATAACACCTTCTTGGAAAACAAAAGCCAAGCCCTCACAAAGCAAGAAGAAACACTGAACAAGAAGCAGACTGAACAAATAGCACTGTACCTGTTTATCCCTGTTGCAACACAGAAGCAAAACCCTGCATGTGGCATCCAAAGCCTGGTTCTGCAAAACGAAGCCCCAGTTAGGAGTTTTCAATTATCCCTTTTGCCTGCTGACCACCTGTGCAGCCAGCTGGTAGAACCTGTGGTTGATTTATCACATGCCACACAGGCAATTCTAGTTCCCTGAGAGTAGTATTTTGAGGTCACTTGCAAAAGCACTTGCAGTATGACTTAAAAATGTCAGCATTTTTCTTGTAAAGCACTGGGAAATACTTGGACTACAGCTGCAAAACACGTGACACCTGCTATTAGCGAAGTTATGGGTATAATATAAACAAGTCGTCAAATTACAAAAATGTTTGCTCACTGTCATGATCCTCTACTGCTAGAAATACATATATTCTCTCTAATCCATTTCTGCCAGTTTTATAATTTTAAAGGAGTGCTAGCTATTTGTTCAAAATTTATGTGAGCACCATTAAGGAGCATAAGGGAATACAGCTGGAAAGCAGAGGAGAGTTCCAGGTGACTTCAATGCCTGTGATTAGCCCTGAGTTGTTTTTTTTCCTTGTTTTATTTTCTTAGTAGTTTACACATAGAGGATTTAGAATTTAATTATTACACCATTAATGTTTGAAAAAAGCAAAGTGTTGAAGTCTGGAGTAAAGGGGGAGGGAGAGGGAGGGAAGAGCGGGAGATAGAGTGGGTATGGAGAGGGAGAGAGATGGAAAATTCTGACCATGTGATGATACAGCCATTTTAGACATGCAGATGATTAGAGGGATGGCTGAGAATTGGGTGGCTCAGCCTGCAGAAGGCTCCAGGGAGACCTAAGTGCCTTTCTGCATTTGAAGGGGGCCTATGTGAAAGATAGGCACATGATTTTAGCAAAGCTTGTTGCAATAGGACATGGGATAATGGTTTTAAACTGGAGAATTAGATTGGATATAAGGAAGATGTTTTCTACAGTGAGGGTGGTGAAAGACTGGAACAGGCTGCTCAGGCAGGTATTAGATGCTCCATCCCTGGGAACGCTCACGGTCAGGCTGGATGGGGCTCTCAGCAGCCTGATCTGGTTGAAGATGTCCCTGCTCAGTGTAGGGTGGTTGGATTAGACGGCCTTTAAAAGCCTATTCCAACTCAAACTATTCTGATTATTAATGTGACACAATATTAAAGGAAATGAAATCTTTAACAGAACGCCCACTTCATCTTTACTCATGTCTCATCTTCAAAAATGTTATCTTCAGTCATGTGCCAGTTCACAAAAATGGTCCCACGGAAGTGGTGGAGGGCACCAGAATATGATACAGTAGCCATTTGGCTTGTTCAAGTTTTGTATACTTGTTTAATAAAAATATTCCTGATGTGATTACTATGAGCATTCATCAGTATGCATAGAACAGGACTCTTCAGAATATAGCGTATATGCAAATTGGCTTGTTTGAATGAACAGTTAAAATGTTTTAAAAAGTTTTTAACTATTTTAATGAAAAAATATAAACTTTCTCCCAACATAAAAGATGCCAAATAAACCAGAAGAACTTTTCTTAAATATGAGTTACAAATAGTTATTTTCCATGTATTTTCTGACACAAATTTGGAGGAAGACTGCTCTCCAGTACCTGAATTTTCTAAATAGCTTTCATTTGTTCCTGCAAAATCTATCATCTTGAAATAGTTTTCCAGAGAGAAACATTTTCGACATTTGGAACTCTATTTGAATCTGGCTGCCAAGCAATATATTAGCTAGCTTTAATTTCATTGTTCAGAAGAAACTTATTAAAATAAATAACTAATAGTTAGAAGTAATTTATTTTCTCAATGTGTTTCTATTTTCAATATCTACTGTGCCAATCCATAAATAAGGCTGCATGTGCAGGGAAGCAGAACTCTAGATTTTTACAAGCCTCTTTCGTTTCCTGTATAGGGCTTTCAGTGTTGTGTTGCATGATTTTGATGGCAACCAGAAGCCAAGGCTACTTTAAGAATTTCCATTTTTCAGTCCTTACACAAGAACTGTCTCCAGAATCTCAATAAAAAATTGCTACATGAAATGTATCATAAGTGTTTTCAGTTTGAACTACCACAAAGGTATGTCAAGCCTTTTCCCATTAAGTAAATTACTTGCCAAGGAATACCTTGTTTGTACACATCACCACATAAACCACCCATATTTAGTTAGTAACACATCAGAGAGAACAATCAGCTGCCAGCGATATTACTTCTAAGGTGCATAAAAAGAGACAAGAGGAAGTAAATGACATTTGTTTCCATAAAAGTGTGTTCTTTTTATAAATGGTTTGGTAATTTTCACAACAAAATACAGTAGCCACTTTACTTTTTGAAAGGCTTTTTACTTTTTTATAGAGATCATTGGAGGAATCTGCCTCCTTGCACCCTGACCCCAGAAGAGAGGAGATAAGCCTGTCCTGCTTGGTGGCTCAGAAGTGAAGAGCAAGCTATTACAGCATCATTAAATGCTCAGTTATGCTGGCCTTTCCCTCAGGATAAAACCAAGTTCTTCTCTTTGAGAATCTGAGCTTCTCGATGGTTTCTTCTTCATCCCTCTAAAATGCTTACCTCAAACATAATTTCTCTTCACTGGGAAAGGCCAGTAAATCTTCAAGCATCACATTTGACAGCTATGGTTTTAGTGTCTTAAAATTCTGGTACTGTCTGCTGAGAGGAATACACCAATTTGGAGCAAAGAAGAAAATTTCTCCCCAATGTTTTTTGACAGCAGATCCTTGTCTCTGTAGTGAGAGGTTCTCTTTAATAGACAGCCAGTATGTTCATTGGAAGAGTACTGCCAAAGGAATGCAGGGAATGGGTTGAATGCCAAGCCACAAGAAATGTTTCAGTAAACATTTCAGGAATATAACTTATGAATAAACCAACCATGTATTTGGCAATTAACAAAACAACTTCACAACTTTGCCAAATTATCCCTGAAAATATTTTGTTTTCCTTCTGTATGAGTTTTAAGGTCTCTATGACAGCTTGTAGAGCAACATGATATCAAAGTTCTTTGATATCAAAGTACAAAAAAAATAGTAAGTATTTCAGTGTGCTGATTATGCTAATCTGTGGAAAACAGCACAAGTTCAGAGAACTGAAAGTCAAGTAAATATGCTGGATACAAATGGTCCTAAAATATTTCTGTGAAAATAATGTTTTACTTTTCTCACACAAAATTTTGTTTGTAAAGACAAAGCACTTTTTGGAAATTTTTTCAACACCTCTTTGATACACCAACATTATGGATATACCAAATAGTCAGGGATAATTCACAAATATTAAAGATATGCCTTTTTAAAAACAAGTTAGTTCCTTCAAAATCCATCAGCTCTTAGGTGAACTCAAAACAAAGTGGGAGATACTGCTCCAGTCTTTTGCAATGTTTGTCACACTGCAATTCTCATAATTTTTCCTATTCTTTTTTTCTGATTTACAGTATTAAACCCCTCAGTTTTCAGACTTAGTTTCCTCTTTTCAAAGTTCCCAGTACATTCCAGATTGGGCAATAAATTAACTTCTGACATACTTTGTTTGAAGATGTATGCGTACATCAAAAACTATGCCAGGAAGGTGATTGCAGGGAGTGCTCCTTGTGGACATACAATGATCTAAACCCACTAGCTGATCGTTTGGTAGAAACCATCATTATTGCCATGAGGCAATCCTGACACCCTGCTGCTTCTGTCCTCTCAATTATGATGCACACTCCCAGATGCAGCTGAGGGAAGGACACAGAGTAGGATGCGCACCCACAGAGGCCACTTTTTCAGCAGAGGTGCAAATCAGGAAGACTTGCAGGTAGACTCACGTTGATACTCAAGCTGGCAAATCTGTCTCAATTACTCTATCTTAACATGGGGAAATCCTCTATTTTGTAAATGTTTTCCCAGACTGTTCTGGACATCTGTCCCATTCCTTGTTATGGAAGATCCCCTCTAGTATTAGCTGTCCTGGCCCTTTCTGAAAAAAGCGTGTTCATTCTTTCTGCTGAGCAGATCCCAATAAAAATCAAGAGATTCCTTTGTAGACAGACTTTCTTTACCTAATACTTTTACTTTTCTTACCAACTTATGCCTATGTCTTATGCTGAAAGTCTTCAGACTTGTGCTGAAGAGATTTCTTTTTATTCTTTCAGTTTGCTGCATTATAAGCAGTTACTTAAATGACCTGTAATATAGAACTGGATATGGGCTACATCAGTGGCACTCCAAACAAGATCTGCAGGCTGACTGACAGATAATGAACTATGAGTTTTCCATGTAGCTGTTGGCAGTCCTAGAAAGGACCAAGCTTATCCTACTCTAACATGCTAAGCATGCATTTAGCAAAATGCTGTGAAACAGAACAGCTGCTTCCTTCAGGCACTCCCAGAAACTGACTCCAGAAGGTGTATTTGAGTTCTGCACACAATAAATGACTATCATAGTACTTTAAAAAAGCCCAAACACAGGAAGACTATCTTCTCGTTTAAAAATATTTATTTAAAAGAAAAGGAGACCTATACCCAGATGGCCAGGAAAAAAAATTAAAAAATCCTCAGTTTCCCCCCACCCCACCCTTCAACACCATTGCCCTGCAATTTACCTTTAAGTTTCAGCTTCAATGTTTTATTTAAAAAAACCCAAACTCGAACTTTCATTTCCTTTTTCTATGCTGTTAGACCTGAGGAAATTAAGTTCCTTTCACTGAAAAGTTGCATGGGATGTGAGAAGAAACCACAATAAAATGTATTCACAATATACAAGTATAAAAATATCTCGCTTATGATTCAGTACTATAATTTAATAACTTTTTGTCGTTTCATAGGTATCTGGGAAAGGTACAGACACATGTCCTGATCCTGTTACAAGAGGTAGAATGCCAGCATTTGGTACAACATTCCAGGAAAGAGTCAAAGTGATGTTCCTGTTTCCCCTGCAAAAGGAAGAAAGACTATCAGCACAAATACTCAACCGATTTATTTAATAGTTAGTAACAACAAACACATTAGGACACAGATTGTTTTTGTGGTCCAGAAACAATAAGCTTTTTAATTTTATGTAGTTACTTCATGAAGTAGTACCTACTTTTTTGTTTGTTTGTTTTTTTTTTTTATTTAACTCCTTTGGAGTTGAGTGCATCACAGACATAATTCTCCACAGACAAGAATATCGAAAGCAGAAATACAGAAGATGCAACAGGCTGACAGAGCATCAGATAGAATACAGGTACCTTACCACACCAACAGACACACATATAAAATGCAAAGTATGCAAGTAAATCCAAATACCATGAATAAGATTAATAAAAAAAGGATTAACTTACTTGAGACCATTTCCATCATCAAAGAAAAAGTACTTTGACTTCATGTCTTTTAGGGACAGCCTTGGGTTATCTCCTCTCAACATGATCTTGTCCCAAAGGACCACCTGATTTAGAGCCTAAAAATACAATTGTAATTAAGTCAATAAGATACCTTACAAGATCACATTCAGACACTGGAATTTCATAGCATTATTAATCTAAAACCCCTGAAGTACATGCCTGGCATCCATAACTAATTTAACATAATAATGTTTTACAGAGGGGGAATAGCATTACTGCACAGTGAAGTGTGGCATAGAATAAATGGAAATAACAAGGAACAGCTTAATAAAACACAAGAAAGCCATTTGAAAAAGTCATAAGCTTTGGAAGACTTAAAAAGCGTGATGAGTTTTCCTTCTGAATTGCAAAAGTAAATCACATATAAAGCAGTATTTAGACTTTGTTTCAAATAAGGGCCTTAAATTGAGATGTCATGACTCTGTCTGGGTGCTTAACACTTTTCCAATTTTAATGGAAAACTTTAATTGCAAGCATAACCTCAAAACTTTTATGAATAATTGAGAAAGACCCCAAACTCTTAACTTCATGAATGAAACTTTATGCTCTTTTAAGTAGGTGCTAAACAGTCTTGTTTAGTACTTTATAGAACATAGAAAAATATTTTTCAATATTTGGGGGAACTACTGATTTATGTGGAAAAAAACTAGAAGACGAAACAAAACAATAAAATCTTAGAAACCCTAAAAACTATTCTAGTACAAACACGATATCCACTAGTTTGTATAACATAATTAAGGTACTTAAAAATAAAAAAAAAAGGTAGGGAGATAGTTTTAGGTAGCAAGTTAAGAAAACGCCTAAACTTTCACTACATTCTTGCAACATGACCACAGTAGCTTTAATCAGAATTCAGTGGTACTATGGCAGCATGGGTTTCATTAAAATAATTTTTTCCACAGGCGGTTCCATACAGCTCCTATCATATCAGTGAAAAGGCTGTTCAGCTACCCAAAGTGAGGTACCAGTAGCAGCTTAAAGGATGCAGCAAGGCCAATTATTTTGAGAAGTATGACAAGGTAATGTACATGAATTACGGGGCTATGGTAACTGGTACAGGCAAACACTTCTGTGATCTATGAACATAAGACCCACCACACCAGACCAGATCAAAAGCCACTGTATTTTGTTTCTAACTGCAGTCATCTGAAGAATGTTAGGAAAAAGTAAAATGGACAGAAAAAGTAAGTGAAAAAACTTATTTACAGTACACTATTGCAAGTGTATTGCAACATAAAGCATGTGTTACTTTTCTCCCATTCTACTAGGCGCATACCAAGTTAGGTTTCATGAAGGGGAACTTCCCACCCCGCAGCTAAACTGTCAAGAAAATAACAATCACGAAGGCCAGTAAAAACAGCCCAAGCTAGTAGGAAATGGTGGTGCCTTAACTCTTCCCAGCAGAACTACAGAAAGTTTAAAAATAACTGCAGTACTAAAATGGGTAATTGCCTCAACATTCTTTTTGATACTTACATTGTTTTTCGTTGAATATTCTGCAGACAAATATAGAAACAATTGTTTAACATTCCAGTCAAATATACTCTGCAGATGTATGTGAGTTAAGAAAAATACCATACTGTTCTTACATAACCTTGTTTTATTTTTAATAGATCTAAACAGACTACGAAATTACAGTGAGTTCTTACCTTTCAATATAACTTATATCTTATTCATAAATCATAGCACTTCCATACATTTTAATCTCATTAAAGTGACTGGTTTTTACTTGTTTTTTTTTCACTATGTATGAAATCTAACAAGTATCTCTCCTCCAATGACTTAAGTGCTCTATATTTGACGCTGCAAGCTAGTAACAAGAATCCTCAGCTAGACAACCCATTATAAAACCCTAAACATAAAAGGCACAACAGAATTCTTCAGTAAATATCCTCAAGGCAATTATTTATACTATCAGAGTACCCTAGTATTCAAGTGTGGATCAAAATATATTAACATTAAACAATATAATAATAAACAATACAAAACTGGTAGAGTGTAGGGTATTCAAAGAGCTTCTAATACCCACATTAGAGAAGTTAGAAGCTAAGAAGTATTTCATATTCAAGGGACATCAGAAATTAGCAAATTTGATTACTTACTGACAACAAAGAAAGCTCATTAGACTGGAACAAAATTCTGCTCAGATTTTTTATCAAAACTAAAGAACTGATGACTGCCATTTGAGACTGTCAGTATATAATGCTGGGATTCTTAATAGTTATCTAACAATAGAATGCACCATGTGCAACTGCTAAGGAAAAGACCTTTTAACTCACTACAAAGATTAGCTGTAAACTTTTATTTCCCAGTCCCTTTTTGTATTGTTTGCCATTATCTCAAAGAATAGATTCCCTAACCAGCCTCAAAATCTTCACTCACTCATCACAAGACAAAATCATGTTTTTAAGATACCAATTCAAACGGAAAGAAAGAAAAGAATCAATTATTTAACTGCTGCCACTGCAAGAACAGGTAGAGCTATTTTAATTGAGCGGTTTTGGCATCTAGCTCAAAATAATAAACAAGACTCTCAAGATCTACTTTGTAGGACTTCTTATCACTTGCAAAAGTTAGCAATGGATTAAGCAAGCTTACAGGAGTTTGTGAAAACTGTATCTTCCTCTTTCCTTTGCCTAGCTTCTTTTTCTAACTGGCATTTTATTTAATTTTTCTCGGGACTAACAACTTGTTTCCAGTAGTTAAGAGAGCCCATCTATCTGTATTTCTTCAAAAACTTTGACCAAAAAAACCTACCAGATAGTTGCATTTTACAGTTCTAAATATTGCAAGGTTTATTTACACCATGCATGAAAGATTAAGAGAGAGCCTTTAATAAAAAAACCCCAACAAACAACAAAAACAAACCTGTTACTATTAGGAGTCATTAAAACATAGAAACTTTATGCCCACATATTGCAGACTAATCCTTGTATGAGAATATTTCTTTTAGAGCTCCTGTCCTGCCTTGCTTTGTTTCCCTCTATATACACTGCATAAAGATCTATGCACCTGTTTCAAAATTTCAGTCCCTGATTTTAGTATGTATAAGCATTTCAGAGGTAAAACTCAGAAGCTTACCTCTCCTGCTTCCACCTGATAAAAAAAATAATCCTCTTATTCCTGTGAAGATAGACCTGCAAAAGTCTGATTAGCCTGTTTATCCAGCATTCATATCAATGTTGTGTTTTGTGTGGTTTGCTTACAGAACATAGTGTTCTTCAAAACAGGGAAAATGAAACACAGAAGTAATCAAGGTCTTGCCTAACAGTGACAAAAAACAACAGACAGGGAAAAATCCCAGGAATCTCAGTCCAGCTGCAAAGGAAGGCTTAGTGTAATCACCTGAGGTAAAGCATGCTACCTCATATTTGGTACTGACTTCTGCAGAAAAACACAATTTTTTCAAGAGACTAAATCCTAAGGATAATTCCCTTTTAGTGTCTAAAAACCTATGCAACACAAACAAACAGAAAATACTCAGAAATACCCGCAACACAATCCTCTTTCCCCAATAAAATCCAGACTAACAGGGAAGCAAAGAAATACAAAAAGAAAACTGCAAAACAGTAACAGCAACTGAAAAAGAGGCCAAAAGTGAGGTGATAAATTTTGTAGTACACCATATGCTTCCCAATGAATTTCACACTATTCAATGCTAAAGATTAGAGAGTTAAATATCAACAGGACTGCAAAGTTTTTAATTTTTAAAGGAAGACAAGTACTCCTATGCAACCATTACATGGCCAGAACTGTGAGAGCCTCACAACAAAATGAGTTTGAAAGGTGCATTAGTTTTTACATTTGATATGACAATGAGAACAGTATGCTACATAAATCCTATCAATTCACTCCTCAAACCAGCAATACAAACTTAACAGTAATAGTGTCCAGATGTTAAACTGCACTCCTCATTACTAGATACACTGCCCTTCACTATTTTAAAAACAGGCATTCAAAAGAGAAAATAACTTGTCATCTACTAGAGAGCAAACAGCTACTCTAAGTTCTATTTCGCTGTGATAACTAGGTAAAAATACCACCTTTTGCTGCTATAAATTTTTATTTTAAGATAAAATGCTAATTTTCCCCAAATCCTGAATATTTGAAGATTATAAGGCAACAAAAATAGACATCAAAGTGTTCTAATTTCAAAAAGTTGGCAAACCATTTTTTCCATTAAGGATATCTGCAGTAATATCAAATGTGACGAATCCCAGGTCACTTCTTTCTCTAGGTCCAGTGAAATCTTCTACATTTTTTCTAAGACAAAACAAAACACAAGATTATTCTCATTATTTGTCTTTTACGCATTACAGAAATTATGGTTCTTATTAGATATTTCCCTCATCCATTTTCTGTATTTTGTTTTAAATACCTTTGGTTAAAATATAATCAACATTACAAACTAACACCTGCCTTCCAGAAATTACAGTGCCCCAGTTTTGCATGACAGGCCTTGCCACCACAGTGTCTAAGACATACAAGTAGCCTATAGACCTCTTCCTGTTAACAAAAACCCTGTACCTATCTGTACCTAAACTGAACTACATTTCATTTCAGTAAAATATGTTAGCCAATCCCAAATATATAAATCTGATTTCAACACTGTCAGCATAGCTGTCTGCTGGCAACCATTTTCAATATTCTCAACTTTCAATAAAAAGAAAGCCTCTTTCTTGCGCAGGCTTGTACAAGACACTGCAACCATTCCAATAAGAGTTTACGTGTGTAGTTCACACAAGTTTCAAGATTTATTCATGCAATGTATCTAAGCAGCAACATGAAGAAAATTCTTATTTTCCTCTACATTGTGGAAAATAGTATCATTTTGGAAGGCTTTATTAAAAATCCACATTTGGAAAAATATCTGACATTGCCACACTAAACCACAATAGAAAAAGAAACTGGAAAATAATGGACACATGGGAGATATTTCCATATGTATTCACAAAGCTTACCAATTTACCAAACTTACAGTCTACAAAGAGGAATACCATAAGCAATCACCTTCAAACCTTAATTCCTCATGTAACAAAATTTTTATGAATTATGAACTTTATAGTTACATTTATTCCAGTTTGGAAATTAGTCAATTAAAACATAATTTCATTAAAACTAAGAGCAGTAATCTTAAAAAAACCAAAATGTTTACCAGTGGATAAAACAGTTTTGCAGACAGTAAACACCACCAAAACTTCCCAATTTAAGCCTTTTCTACCCCTTTGCAAAAAGCAGTATGTTTTTAAGTAGCAAACCTTATCAAGCACTTGACTTCATTTCTTAATCACTGTCAATCTGGTGGAGTAGCAGGCCTTAAGCCTGGTGTCTGCAGAATGCAGAAGTTCAAGGAAAGCAACTAAGGTGTAACATCTCTCAGTAATACCAGATCTGTGCATCACAGACAGGACTAGCAATATAAATTTCATCCAAATTATGCTAGTTCATATATGCCGAGCTCCCTGCAACACTCAAAAATATGCTTTTATGGCAGTTTTTTGCTGTTTGCAATCCTCACTCTAGCATAAGTAAGGGGTTTCTTTTCCTGTGGTATCGAAGCAGTCTGAAAGGTGATGGCAATCTCCACTCTCTATCTTCATTCAGCTCCCCTCTCAAATCCTGCTGATAGCCATCCACTGGTGCCACTTACCTTGGGGTGGCTCCAAAGCTCCACAGAATCATCACAGAATTACTGAATAGCCTGGGTTGGAAGGGACCTTTAAGACCATATAATTCCAAACTCCCTGCCATGGACAGGGACACCTTTCCCTAGACCAGGCTTCCCAGAGCTCCATCCAACCCAGCCTTGAACAATTCCAGGGATGGGCTGCTTTACCTCACTAATCTGGGCCAAAACCAACCAAAGAAAGAAATAGTAGTTGAGTTAAGGCAGCTCAGTGAAGTGTCCTACGAGCCCGATTCCCTCGAGGAGCACTGGTAAAGGACCGTGTGGACAGAAGTGGGAGCAAAGACCTCCACTATTTGTTGGCAGCAGCTGCTGGTGCAACCACTGCCTTCCACATCACACATACTTAACCCAGCGGAAGTTTTCTGCGACAAAGTTTCCCTTCTGAGAAAAAAAAACCTCCCCCCCCCAAAAAAAAAAACCACCACCAAAAAGCCATCAAACCACCAAAACTGGAAAAAAAAGGTGCCGCAGCACAAGCTTGCACCTGTTCATTTTGTCTATGGGGCAACACGCGTTTGAGGTGCTGTTGTGTGTCCTACACCTGGTGCATCTCGTGGAAGAGAAGCCATCCCAGTCAGTCCACTTGTCGGAGACAAGAGAAGGTGGTTGGTTATGAATGGAGGGACCTGAGGGAGCTACAGACTAGACGAAAACGGCGCTACGATCGGACAGAAGGGCAGAGGCACGACCGTACGCTGCGGACTGCGCCGGGGGCCGCCGCA